>JAINUG010000318.1:265000-345199 GCA_029706075.1 Aldrovandia affinis
AAAACCATTAAAAAATATATTGATATTAGTACAATATTCTAGTGGTCACTTCATTTTCTGAACATCGATACAGGGGAATTGAGTGAAGGAAGTATGTGGCCGTGTGGTGAAAGAAGTGTGGTTGTTGTGTGAGCAGACACACCTGCCCCTATTAAAATCAAACATGTCTGATTGGTTTGATGATTGCCTAGCAACAGGGGGCAAAGGTTTACTTGTAAAATTCTGTGAATGTCAAGAAATAGGGAAGCAATCAAAATTGTTCAAAACGTTTGAAAGTTCCAATTTATTGGCAAGGTGATATAAAGCAGGATGTGGCGCTAAACCATTGCTAGGTTTGGTGTACGCAGCTTAAAAGCAGTGGGAGGAGTAATTGTGTCATTGTTGTACAGTAATGGAAGATCCCGTCAGATTTCAGCATTCTTGGCATGTTTCATGAGCAGACTAATCATTTGTTTTAGGTGGATCAGGACCAAAGAGCTGTTGTTGTTTCAGTCCTTCAAATCAGAGCATTTGGTCCGGGATCTCATGGAGAAACAAAGGATTATGACAGATGACGTCTGGTCTGACTCCACTGTGCTGAGCTGAGGTGGGGGGATCATTATTTTCCCCCACCTGCTGAAGGGCTGACCCCCCCCCCCCTCCCACGGAAACAAGCGCTACACACCTGACAGAAGAGGCAGAGACCACCTTTATCACCCATGATAGGCTTCATTTTCAGCATTTACTAGCTTTTATAAGACTGTGTCCGAACCTCGATCTGGTTTCTGCGCAGTCTACTTCTGTTCCCCTCCATCATTTGGCCGTATTTTGAGATTTTTGTGATAAATTAAAAAAACCTCTCCCGAATAAAGACAAGGACACAATTGGCTCCTTCCTGCCACAGCTCAGCGGAGGACTTCAATCCGAGCCCAGCAACAACACGGTAACCACCTCTTCACACCTGCTCCTTTTGGGGAGGGGGACTGCAGGATTCAGGGTGGGTGCCTCTCAATGGGGGTGCACACAAAAGCCGCCGGCATTACCCTCCCGCCAAGGCCCCCGACCTGGCCCAAAACAACGCTCCAGCACCCCCGCCACCTGAGCTTTGAAGTGCCCCCCACCCCACCCCACCCCCCCCCTCCCCGCACCTGCCCTGCTCTAATCTCCCACAGCATCTCCACATTGCAAGTGTGAGCAAAAATTAAATGTAACATGGATGAGGGAAAACACAAAACACAGAAAGTTTTGAAAGGAGCGCTCTTTATACGGGCACTTCCATTCTCCCCACCCCTAACCCCCTGGCCCGGCGTGTATGCTCCAGACTTATGATCCTCACCTTCTTGGTGCTGTACACCTGGTTAATGGAAACCTGCGGTTCAACTATCTCTTTGATGAAGAGATGCTTCTTAGAGATAGAAATCTTTAATGCATTTTCAATGCAAATCGTCATTTCTATAGCTACTGGATACGATCAAGATTATTGGCTCTATGCACGAACAGAGGAATAGCGAACGGCTGCATGATTGGTGTTTTTTTCTTTCATTCCTGATGTATCTGGCTTGGGTAGAAGATGTCTGTTACAGAAGAGTTTTATCTTTGTCTGATGTGTTCATAAACCGTGAAAATGGAAATGTGAAACTCGATCAAATTGGCCTTAGCTTAGCTTTTTTTTGTAGCTTTATATTTTATGTTGTAAAAGAATGTTTCCCTTGTAAAAATTACCTTGTAAACATTTTGGCCAATTCTTTGTCAAATGTTATGAAAAATAACAGTGGCTCGTGCACCTGTGCTCGTCAGAACCAACTTGCATGCTCAGTAACGGCAGAAAACATGCGGTAAAAAAAAATCTCTTCAACGACCATGAATTGCCGCCAGTTCTCCGGGACAGCTCGAAGCATAAATCGGGTGCACCTTCAGATCCAATTAAAGATACGACCACAACACACGTCTCCTGGTTTGCGCAGAAGCGAGTGTTAATGGAAGGGCTGAATGAATAAACACCAACCGCCGGTTCCCAGGCTCCCCAAATGACTCCTCTGCTCTGCTATCTCCAGCGCGCAGTCCTGGTTAGCCACCCTAATTAATGAGCTAATTGTCCCTGGGAGTCGATGGCTCAAGTGCTGATAAGCTCCAGTGAAGCCACTCATCAGGACGCCGTGTCTCTCTGAGCGCCCCGTGTTTACAAGCGCTCCAGCGCTCACGGAGTCGCGGAGTCACGGAGTCGCGGAGCCGCGCCTGCGCGCGCCGATAGCCTGGATTCCCCTCCTTGTCCTTTCAGCTGGAATCGATCGTTTCCTGTCGCGGGCTCGCTGAAACGCGGCGCTTAAAGACGGCCCGCCTTCTGCTCTCCCCTCTGACAGGCCTCTGTGTGCAGGCCTCAGATTTACGTGCCTTATCTGAGAGACTATTTATAGCGGCGCTCTGTGTAAACAGCTTTAACATTCTGTAGGTTGCACACTGACCTTGGCGGGATTTATAACTCTTTCTATTAAAGCTGTAATAAATGGCCAATCATTCCCCCCCCCACCCCTCACCCCTCACCCCACCCCTCGTGTCCCTGGATCTATCCGCCTGTCTGTCATGGCAACGGGGCAGCCAGCGGTAAGCTGTATAACATTTAGTCCGTTACGACAGAAATAAAACAGAGATATCCTTACCTTAGGAAATGAACATGCGAGTATAAAAACATTTGTAAAAAATTGTTAAAACACCGACGTAAGCGAGGTCCTGGCCGCGGTAACTTTGGTCACGCTAAGAAAACAGATGATACAGCTGACCACACACATTGAAAATTCTGTCATATGCTTTTCAAAACGGTGCCTTCACAGGGAACGATGTGCGGTCTAATATAATTAGCAAGAGTACATATTGATCTTAAGTGCCAGAGCTGCCATTCATGTTCCACGAGCTTCGGAGCGGAGGCCCTCGTCTCCCCCCGTCCCCTCCCCCGACGTTATTTCTCCAGACGTAATACCAACACCTCGTGCCCATGCTCCGGAGCGCGGGCTGGCAAACGTCCTGATTCTCCGCTCGAGTTTTAAACAAACATCAGGAGAGCTGATATGTGGCAAGTTTCCTTTTAATCCTGCAGGCGCCCCTGTAAGTCACCAGATTAGCCCGCAAAGCCCCTGAAGACATAATGAGAAAATATTGAGTGTCCCTGACTCGGCGCTGTTTTGGTTTCGTCGGATTTCGACGGGGAAGGGGACGGGGACGGGGATGGGGACGGGGGTGCTGGGGGCGGACGGGGGAGGGGGTTGGGTTTTAGGTAAGGCCTCAGAAACACAATGAAGGCCTCTCTCAAATCAGACAGCTGAACAGCAACCCGCTGGGTGCTTTTCAGCAGCTCGGGGCTCTGAATCAGTGTCACACCTGAAGGCATCCCAAACTCGCAGCCCTGGCAGACTAAGCACGAGCGCAAAGCCTGCCACAACATAAAAGCCTGGCATTAGAGAGCCACCAGGAGCCCCTCACAGAAAGCACTAAAGTCAACACTCCTGTCTCCACCGCCTCCTCTGGAACATGGAGGATGTGTCACTGGAGGGCACGGTTGTCTCCAGGAACATGGCATGGAGAGTGTGTGTGTGTCTGTGTGTGCGTGTGTGTCTGTGTGTGTGTGTGTGTGTGTGTGTGCGTGTCTGTGTGTGTGTGTGTGTGTGTCTGTGTGTTTGTGTCTGTGTGTGTGTGTGTGTGTGTATGTGGGTATGTGTGTGCATGTGCGTGCGTGCGTGCGTGCATGCATGCGTGTATGTGTGTGTGCATGTTTGTGTGTGTGTCTGTGTGTGTGTTTGTGTCTGTGTGTTGTGTCTGTGTGTCTGTGTGTATGCGTGTATGTGTGTGTGCATGTTTGTGTGTGTGTCTGAGTATGTGTCTGTGTGCGTGTGTGTATTGGTCTGGTGTGGGTCTGGTGCAGGTATCCCGAACATTGATGAATTTAGGCACAGAAGAAACATGAGTCAGGAGTCAGTATATGTTCCAAAAAATATGATTGACTCCATACATATTCATGGTTATATATTCATGGATATATATATATATGTATATATATATTTACTTTAGATTTTTACTTTAGATTTTTTTAAAGTATTCTTTTGCCTTTGTCTCACAATTAGAAGTAAATTTGGGAGCTAAGATAATGTGCAACCTTTATATTTTCTATGCCATTCCAATTAATTCAATGTAGTGCCACCTACTGCAATTTTTGCTGAGTTGCACTCAATTGCATACATTTTCTCCAATAGATACACATACTGTATACATTATGATACATATTTAAGAATACTTTCTGGGTTTATTTTATGTTTTCGATAAATGCCATTGGCAATTACCAGTTTAAATTAAAATTAAAATCTAAATTTAATTTAAGTTATCCAACATGTTTTATATTTCCTCTGAAGTCCAAAACCTTAAAAATATATATTCCCTCAAAAATAAAAATAAGAAATAGAGAAAGTCGACAAATTGTTAGAACTACAAATCATTATTTATGTAATTTAAAAAATGATCAAATAATTCCTGCCTACCTGGTTGAATTTGGGTCACACTGAATTGAAGAAATTGGATCACAGTTATCCAACTGTTGAATCACAGTTATGTATTGAAAATGGGGTGGAATAGATTAGAAGGGAACTGGTTTGGAACTGAGCTGAAGGATTTAATCTGAAAAAGGAATAAAACTGGAAAATAAAAACGGAGAAGTCCCAGAACTTTGGTTCTGCCGTACAGTTTGTGCACAAACCGTTGACTTTGACTGTGATGTATCTCAGAGATTTGCAACCTCTGAGAAGTTGGCCATCTACCAATGAAATATAAGCATAAATAACATCGCTATTATGAAATGTTTAGAGTTGCCGAATATTTCTTCCTTTTGTCAATGCGTGTTTATATGTAGACAAGGATAGATATGTCTGGACCACACATTCCCGTCACATTAACAATGTCGCTCTAAACAAAATAATGATAACAACAATTCCGGTTAAATTATTGTTTTTCTAAAAACACATCTCAATTTATGAATCCCATAATAATAGCAGACTTTGTTGTTAGTACAAACATCAGCCCCAAAAAATCTATTCTAAAATCAATTTCATCTGCTGAGTACTCATAATATGAGAAGAGGTCTGCCCAGACACCTTACCATACAGGCTCTGATGTCAATCTTATCTCATTAATCTGCAATATTTTAACAAGAGTGCTCACTTTTACTCTTTGATGTTTGCAAATATTTGCTTATCTTTTCTGTACGATATCACTATAGTTACAGTAAACATGTAGGAACAGTCCTTTGTGTATTGCTTAACTGAGTATGTGATATACTTGAGTATGTGAAATATTGTGTGTGAGTGTGTGTGTGTGTGTGGCAGGGGATATGTCATATTCTGGCATTAGATTTGCTATATTTAACAGAAGTTAGTATATAAAATAAAGATGTTGTAAACTACTGAAAACATAAAATGGACTGTTGCAAAATCATCTGTACATACGTATAAAACAGACATACTGTGTATGCATTAATAAAACAAACAGGCATATATGTATTAATGAAACAACAGGCAGTTTGAATTATATCCTAAATGTTATTTCAGTGAAATATCAATTGCAGTCTTGAGAAATATTTATTACCCTCTGAAATAAATTGAAGCTTGCATGTCTGCCAGTATGAAAATTCCATCAAGATGAATATCAGCCCATTGTTCTTCTTCAGTCGCTGACTGTCACATTCAAAGAACATGTGACATTTGTGCTTGTATTTACATTTTTAAAAAATGGGCACAGTCTAAAAGCAAATTGGATTACATTAGAGCTCCGTAGCCACTGAGTCTGTGTCCAGCTTTATATTTTGGTCTTTTTATGTTGCGTATGTTTGACGCACTCAAGCGGGTACACGCCTTGAAGTGTCTCGTAAAAGTCTACGCTACTAGACCGGCTACAATGGCGGGGACTGCAGGCTTTGTTCTCTCAGACATTTTGAAGATTTTCCTGCATTAAATATTTCGATTACACATTTCAAAGCCAGCTGTTACTGTTGAAAGAGAGAACAAAAAATTATTGGGCACGAGCCCAGTTGAGATGATGAATCATTTTACAAGTTTCCGGAACACTTGATGGTTTGCAGCTAATCTAAACCGTTTTTTTGGGAAAATTCGGACTATGAAGAGACTTCCCCTCCACTGGAAAGGTCTGATTGTAAACTATCACCTTGGCATTACGTATACAAGTGAAAGATTAGAGAGCTCACCAGGAAGAAACACATTATGGCCGAGGTCTTTGATCACGGAAACCGAAGGGGACAGGGCCCAGAAAAACAACGGAGAATCAAACTCGACTTCGGCACGGGGAGCACCGTGTGTGATATGCTTTCAATACTCGGCACATTGGAAACAGCAGCTTTCAACGGCACACTTGGGGAACGGAAATGACTCCAGTGGTTTAATTTACATCGAGACAAACACCTGTATTTGTGCCGATGTCAAAAGCTCCAGCGGCGGAGGTAATTGAAGACAAATGTGTGCGCTGTCAAACAGCATGTGCGCGCACACACACGCACGCGCACACGCGCACACACCCGCACGCACACATCCCCTGACCCGCCTCAGTGCCCTCAGTAATGAACTTTGCCTCTGTGGTTAAATCGGAGACATCTCCATTTCTTTTCGAGCTCACTTTCAAATAGACTACAAAAAAAAGTGCATTTTCTTTTTTCAAACTTCCTCCCCCCCCCCAACATGCCTCACAATGCGTGCCTGTAACCAAACTATGGGATTTATGGTATACAGCACTGCTAGCGTAGCCGGGGGTGGATAGAGACAGCCACAGCTGCAGTCTGGGACCTCCCTGGCGTTGTGGCTTGCTGCGATACAGGGGGGGTACCGTGACGGCCCAAGATTTTATCGGGCTAATTTTATTCTTTTATCGCCGGCCAATTAGTGGCGGCACTTCTCCTCCCTCAGGACTCCCTCAGGGCGGCAGGCCCCGCGCACTACCATAGCAGCAGGCCCAGATTAACCTCTCTATCTCTCCCACACTCGCGCTGAAATCTCTGCTGCATCTTAGCGCACTGGGACCAGGCGACCGCCTCATACCAGAGCTGCCAGCGAGGCGTTAAATAAGCGAGGCCGCTGCTCATCGGACCAATGGGAACGGGGGTGGATCTCAAAAGTAATTCAGCGGTTCATTCAATTAACATTTATCGATAAGGTGTCCCTCCCTGTGGCAAAGGAATGAGATTAGGAGTTGGGCTTTCCTTTAATACATTTCAGATGGATATGTTTTATTAGGATTTTTTTTGCAAGTTGTATTACTTTACTTTCAGTCAGGCCGTTTGCTTAGGTTCAAAATGTATCAAATGTATTAGTTATTATATTTAAAAATTCACACTTTCATTTTGGCTTATTCAGAAATCATACGATTCTCCCATCTGGGAATTGCAAACACCAAAGTTCCCATGTTTGCAGGGCACCATTAAAACAGCTCAAACTCCAACTCACACCATTAAAACCTAACCAAGCTCTACTGCCCTTCTGCAAGGGGAATCTTAATGGCACGGCACTTCTACTACATTCGAGGTTGCTGTGCAGCTAAATATGAAATTAAGACCAAATGTAGTGCTAGCACTGACCACTCAGATCCAAGCCAGATTACCATGCAGGCTACAGTAATAGCCGGTACTTAAATTATGAAGTACGCACGAGAACAAGAACAAAAGGGAACTTTTTCTGGTTGTGGGTTGTACAAACTCATGGTTGTAGAACAGAGTCATTTCAAACGTCGTACCTGTCTCATGCAGGGCATGGCCCTGTACTTTCAAGGTCTGCCTGAAAGCTAAATGCGCTGTCTATAGTGAAGGCTGATTGGGTACGATGTGTGTGACAAACAGGCTGCCCCTCTCAGGCCTGTGTGTCTTCATCATCCCCTTCCACAGAAAGGATGTGAGGCGCTCCCTCGGCTCGTCCGCTGGGGGCCCACGACAGTGTTAAAAGGCCCAGATAGGGAAGCCCCCCCCCCCACCACCCCACCACCCAGGGAGCAATCAGGGCCGCCGTGCTCAGCGGCAATAAAGGCGGCCTAATGGCTTCTCATTTCCCGCATTAGCGACTTTAATGGCCACACTGCCCTCTCGTCACGGTGCTGGATGTGGCAGCCCCCCCCCCCGCCCCCAGCACTAAAAGCCCAGGAAAAGGGCGTGTCTTCACCACTGCCGGGACGCGACCGGGGGCCGATTAAGTGGGCGATCTCCGGCGCATCGATCGTCTTGGCAATCAGGCCCCTTTGTGTGTTCGGATAAGTAATGCACAATACAGTGTGGGTGCCTAGAGAAAACCTCTCCTTTAAAACTTTTTTTTTTTCCTACTCTCTTTGAGAAACACAACACAACAACCGTACCGAACCCAGAGGTGCCCACAGACGGGGGGCGAGGCAGTATTTTGGTGTGAACCACGCCATAAAAATGCCATGGATGGCAAGTGATGCAGACAGGGCCTATTCTGCCCCATCTCTCCTCCGCTGGGCTGAATGCTCCTTTGGGTGAATGAAAAAAAAAAAAACCCGCTGGCTGTCAGTTCTCAGTCACACCACTGAACAACAATGGCAGGGGGGACCGGCGTTCTCATTGCCGTGAAGGAATGCACGCACTGGGAGACAGTGCTGGCACACACACCCGCACTGTCACGCCTGTGCAGTCATCGCTGTACGGCACCAGTGTGGGGAGCGATTAGTTGAGCTTGTCTCAGGCTATTTAAGACGGCTGATGAATCTGCCTTCCAGACAGCAAGAGAACTGCCAGTCGTACACATTCTGGATGGGGGACACCTGCAAAGTGGCTCTCCGTTTCCAAAATTGGGAAAAGCGATATTTTCACTTTCACTCTTGATAAATCTTAGATTGGATCCGCAGTTTTTGAGGAATACACGGTATTGTATTCGAGCGTACGTAATTTGTAACAGCGCTTCTAAACCTATTTGGTTTCCAGCGCGGTTGCGTGCAGGTTAGCGCTCTGCCAGACACCAGTCTTATCTCATAACCCAAACCAGAGCCCCGAGAATACCGCTCTCGCTGTGAACCCGAACAAAGGGGGAAAAGAACCATAGTCAAGGGACACCAAAAGGGGAACAATTGCGTAATCTCGTATAGTCGGTGTGAAACTCCCCTGAACAATTGTTCCACTGCCAAGGATAATATGGTCTGTCTTTTATGCAGCATCCGGTTACATAATGGCCACCATGTTTCTATTTATGGATCAACAGAATGTTTCAGGGTGTCAGGAGCGGAGGTAGAGAATGCAGCTGAAGGCGGGAGGTGTTCCACAACACGGACAAATCAAAATCCGCACGAAAAAAAAAAAATGTCTGTCTTCATCAGGCCCGCTTCCAGGAATCCGACTCCGCAGGCTCTGTCATGGGCATAGTGCGCGTTTGGCAGCCGCTCTCCCCATGGACAGATATCAACGCGTCAGGCAGGCGCTCGCAAACTTTCAGAGAACATGCATTAGCTCTCCTGCATCACTGTGATTCACGCTAATTCTGTTGCTTTGGCAATTAAGACACGGGCCTACGAAATTCCTCATTAAGATATTATCCTGTCATATTAGTCACAAAGCAGCCATTGATATTACCAAGCTGCCTGGCAGGTTTGGAAAATAAACCATGTTTGAAGATTAAAGTGTTAGCTTAAACCTTCGGGCAGGGAACATTTCCTGCTTTGTCTTTTCCTCTTTTCAGTTTTTTTTCTTCCTCTCAGAGAGAAACATATCGGTGTGCAATCAACTTCAGCTCTGTGACAGGGTTGTGTTACATAATCAGCATCTATGAGCAATATTGAGTTTCTGCATGATCTTTACTCTGGTTCTCGACTTCTTTTCTCTTGACGCGTTCGAAAAACGGGATGGAAAAGGGCTTGGCTGGTTAGCTCGCCGAGCGGATTCTTCTCACGTCGATGAGCTGGAAACTTCCCCCTCTCTGCTCTATAAATGTCTCACTCTGACTGCCGGACAGACAGGCCATGAGTGAGAAGTCGAGCTAGTCAAGTTCCCCTTCACGTTGGATCTGGGGGTCATTCGTCTAGAGACAAGCTACGCCTACGTGCGTCAATTTCACGTGTTTTGTATCATGTCGAGTAACATCTAGGAATCATCACACGTGCTATGAAGGCAATCTAAAGTGAGGAGCATGCAAATTAAACGAATCAATCCTGTTTATACAGCACCTCGCTCCTACTATTATAAAACAGATTGCGAAATTCTCATCTGATCTGAATCTGATCCTCGTCCTGATTTCATTGTTAAGCCACATCCCTTGGAACACTAAGCAGTCTAAACCAAAGATTTAGACTGACTGATACCGTGAATCACGCTAAGAACCGGACACCCTGGATAATCAGACAGCCGTCCCATCTACGGAGCGCTAGAGATTTCCCAGAACAAGTGCCTCGGGGGATCGCAGCTCTGCTTCGTTTATCCTAATGCGAAACATGTAGATTTTCTTGTGTTCCTCGCAATTTGGCGACGGGAAACCTGATCTGTGCATCCCTCCCGCCCAGTGCTGCCGAATCACAGCTGAAGGGGCCCGCTGATAAGAGAAACAAAGCAGACCTGGCAGATTCTATAACTTATGCTCAAGATCTGAAAAAGCTTGGCAAGATAGATGAACATCAGCTCTGGAATAGAACCAATAGAGGCGCCAGTGATGCATGCTGGGAAAGTGGTCGGAGGCCTGGCGATTCCGAAACCCTAACGCTTTGACCTACAGCCTCTTCTTTGCTTCACGGGACGAATGGAACGCGACTGCCAAATTTCCTTAGCTCCCTTGCCCCCCCCCCCCCCACCTCCCTTCATCTCCTCGCCCCCCTTCCTGGCAATCTCCGCTCCCCCCAAAACGTGGCGCGGATCACCAGGGACCACGCCTACCCCGCTGCAGATGTCATTAGACTGTGTCGCCGTTCGCTCGCTCTCTCCGAGGATTTATCGTCTCTGCTCGATGTTAACAAGCCTTCACAGCGCTTTATTGGAACACTGTTTCCGCCACGACGGATTTTTCAATAAACTTTACGAAGCATGAAAATGAGTTGGGCAGAGGCACGGCGGTGGCGGCGGCGGCGGCGGCGGCGGTGGAGGGGTGTGCTGAGGCGCGGAGCCTCCGGGCCCCGCTATGCCGCGCACACTTTTCCTCTCCATTAACCAGCGCTCGTTGGACGCTCACAGGACAATTAGGCCACTTCCTTTTTTTATTGGTCGTCTTTTCCATCGTGTTTACAATCTGTCAATTAGCGCAAATAGTCTCGAGGGTAGGATCTGGCCCCAACACCTGGGAACAATAAAATCCATGGTTAACCCAGCTTATTGGCCCCGTTCAGCAATCTGTGGGGAGCTTGCCTTTTTTGTGGTTCAACTTTCGCCTTCGTAGCAGCGCTCGCATTGGAGCCTCGTTATACGAACAAAGTGCACTTAAAGAGGAAATTCAAAGCACCAGCTGAATTACAAAGAGTATTCAGACACAAAAAACATACATTATTAATTCTTGGTAAGCTATATAAATCTAGCGTGGAGCTTCAAAATCTGTGACTAGAAAAGCTTTACGAATACAATGAATTAGTACCGCGGTTTTCACTGCGTTGAGGTGAACTGATTCGACCCGATACTTTTAAAAAACAGATGCCAATGCTCTCATTTAATCCGAATGACTCACTGAAGTGATTTCTCTGCCTGCTTTATGTCGTGACTGGAAGCCTCGGTGCTATTCTGAGAAACACTTTGTGTAAATGTAGCAACATAAAACACCTCGAATGGGAATGGCCAAAATACAAAAGGGCCGTGACTTCCCTTTTTTCTCTCTCTAGAGTCAGAGAGAATGAGACGAGACTGGTTCGTGTCCAAGAGAGATCAGGACCCCGGCGCGGTGCGTACACAGCCTCTGTCAGAGCGTGAGTTACGGGCCCCTCTTTTAACGTGCCGGAGCCCTGCTGGAAGCGCACGGAACGCGACGCGGCCACAACACAAATAGAGAGCCGGGCCTGTCAGAGTATGCGGTCGGGGGAGACGCTTACACTGTCTTAAGACTTTTAAAAATAAAACAAAACCTGCCTTAAACATCTCAAGTGCTTCGGCGCTGTGGCCCCCCCCCCCCCACCCCCGCGCCCGAGCGGGCTTCCGGCCAACTCTCCACAAAATAATGGGAGTTTTTGACTTTCTGCCACACGTCTAGCGCTGTGTCTCCCATTGAGAAGAGCGAGCGAGCAGGAAGTGGGTGAGCCGTAAATTAGGGGCCCCCTGGTGCTGATCCATCGTCTCTGGACGTGTTTATTGCTTCTTTTTCCTTTTTTCCCCTCCTCTTCTCTCCTCTCCGTGCAGCCAGTCTCGTCTTCTGCGATCTTTACAACGCCATATCGTCCTTTTTAAACTCCCCCCCCCCCCTCCTCCTCTGCGCTCGAGGCTCGAAAGCGCACCGGCGAGAGTCCCTGGCTGCGGCCCGCCTAATTGTGTGTGAAAAGCGTGCTTCCGCTACGCTCGGCCTTTGTTTTTGTGCGCCGCAGCGGAACCGCTACGCGATGGAATAGCGCCGCTCAGGACGACCAGCCAACCCCTTTCGCTGGAGCCTCACCGAAGGCAGAACCGCTGGCCCCCTCGACACGCACGAACACCGGGACCAATGACCACATCCCTGACCACTGTTCAAGGGTGTCGCATAACAAGCCCATAACAAGCAGCTGGGCACGCTGGCTATTGTTGGACACACTGTTCAGATCAATCACGGCCGGCCTGTGACATCTACGTATCCCTGAGGCCTTGTCACAATCCTTGTTTTTTTTCTTTTAAAAGGAGCTCTGCGGGTCCAATAAAAACAGGGGAGAGAGTTTTTCGGTGCCGGCGCAGTTTGGCAGCTGGATTTATCGGCGAAGATTGCGGCCGACAGCGATGGAGCGGCGGTATTGTTCCTGTATCTGGTCCATAGCGGCGATTGCCAGACTGCGCCGCCACGTCACACCGCCACTAACTCTGTTCTGGGAAACGCACTATTGGAGCGCTCTGTGATTGAAGCTTTGGAAGGGGCCGATCGTCCCGCAGGCTCTCGAGAGCCAGCGGGCCTCTCGTCTCCCACCGGTTTCAAATCTCGCTAACCTGTTCTGACATGCTGATTTTGGGGAAGGGGGGGTGGAACAGGGAGGGGGGCACTAAAGGAAAAGAAGTCAGCAGGGTCCAGAAACTCGAAACCTCGTTGCAATTAACTAATCAGCAGAAACCAATTAGCGGGACACAAGTGGGATTGTCCGGGGCGAGCGTTGGCGTTGGCGTTGGAGCGAGTTCCTGAGACGCGTAATGAGGAACAGAGAGGGACGTTTCGCCGAAGCCGCGAACGCCGCGCTGGTGATGAAGTAAGCGGCGTCGTTAAATAGTAATTAGGAGAGTTGGAACGGTACGCCGATTGCCCGCGGTGGGGCCGCTCAGAGAACGAGGGTGGCCTTGAAGGTGCAGCGCGGTTTTTGGGCCCCGGCGACGGAAAGAAAAGCGAAAAGGAGTAATTTGTATTGTTTTAGTGGAAAATTTGAGACGTCCGAAAGAAACTCTGGATTTATCGAAGCCTTTCATAAGAGGGGGAAACAGCTCATTAGTTCTAATGTATTATTTCTACTTATGACTTATGTGGACATAGCAGGGGGGGTAAAAAGTTCATCCGGGAAGGGAACCCTTGCGGGCAGATTAGCTTGGTGATGCACACCGGATGTGTGATATCTCTAAGCTATCGTTCTTAAAATTCCGTCGTCTATTTGTGGCCACGTTCGTCTGTGTAGGTATCGTGAGTATGCAGGGTGGTGTGAGGGGTTGGGGATGGGGGGGATGGGTGGTTGAATTGAGTAACACGCTAGCCCCCTGGACCCTCCCTGTAGATAGATGTGGACGAAGAGGAAACGACACATCACAGCTGCTGCGGGCGAAAATCGAGCAGCGCGCCGGTCTCAGGAAACACATTGAACTCGATGACTTCCTGAGCCAGATACAGCCAAACGTAGATACAGCCATACAGCGGGCTTAACCTACCCTCCCCTCCCCCGCCCGCTCTCACCGTCATTGTCCGTGCGTTCCGCGACACCGCCGTGAGTTTCGCAATGTCGCAAAAAGCGAAAAAAAGAAAAGGGCCTTGTGCAAGCTGTGAAAAAGATATTGGCTTCATTGTTTTATTGATCGTTTTAGGCGTCGATGTGGGCAAATGCTGTGGGGTCGGGAAACCCCTTTGTGTGAGCCAGCAGGGTTCACCCTGATCATAAATGTGTGGTGATGTCACAGTGTGCTGATGTAACCATCCTAGTACTTTTAACAACTGGAGAAAAAAAACCCACTTCATAAAAATCGTTCCTTTTTATATTTTCAAGGCCATCCCCTTGTGTATTAACATTTATTTTACTGTCTCTATTCATACATCCACTGTCTAATAAGTATATTTCGAATAAGGAACTGCGTACATGTTCCTTATACAGCTGAAGCTCTTGTCTAGTGGGATACGTCCTGAGGAATGGTAGTTTAGAAGGTGTGTGTTTTCCTCATTACAAGCCCTGGGGTACACCCTGTTTTATCAGGCTGTCGTGGGGGGGGGCGGGGACTGAGGCGAAAACAAATTTTACAAGGCCTCTAAAAGAGGCTGTTGAGTTACAAGTCCAGCAGGGAGAAGCCAGGTCTCTTAAGAGACCGCTGCGCTCTCCAGGTCAAGGAGGCCAATTAAGTTCTGGGTCTAATTTTCCGACGTATGCCGCCTGTCTGCAATTTGTAAGGCTTATGGGTGTAATTGATACAATTCCCAAAAGGTACAGGCTTTGAACCCTTTCAATTAAAGAAAGTTTCCTCTTCTTTTTTTCCCCATGGCCAACTAATGCACTGAATGGCAGGACATTGTGGCTGTGAGCTGTGTGATCCTGGCGCATGGTAAATCAACTACTTACGGCCCTATCAATGTGGTCGTGCTGACCGCATGACATAACCACCGCCATTGTGAGTGAAAGGGAGTGTCTGTTCTCAGCTGAAGGGGAAAATAAGTGTTACTGCCACAGCTTTTGCGCTACACCCCAGAACGGCCCTGCACCACTGCTGTTATTCTGCCTTTTATTTTTTATATCTAATTCCATTCTTTTTGCCAGTGTTTGTTATTGGGGCTTTTAGCTCATTTCATTTCCCACCCATCTGTTGTGGAAACCCCTCCCCTTGAGGAAACCAGATACTGTATCTCCACCGGGGGGGGGGGGTGGGGAGGGGGGGGGGGGTATCCTGTGGAAACACGGCTCAGTATCCGAATAAATAAACGTGAGGGCTCGAAGCACGGGCCGGTGAAAGGGCCTGTGTGAAGATCCCTATCGCCCCCCCTGGCACACAAGTGCCCTGCCAAGGAAAAGAAGGGAAAAGCGCATAGAGCCTAGTGGGAATCTCCCAGGTAACTGTGTGACTGGGAGCTGGGGGGGCAGGAGGAAATCATGCCTGGGGGGGTGGAGGGCAGGGGCTGCTGGGGGCTACCGTCGCATCTTCCTCCATGGTACCGCCAATCAAGATTCCACACTGGCGGCTTACGCAAGTGGGAGAGAACTGCTGGCGGCCATTCTGGCTCTGGCTCTGACTCCACTGTCTCTGGGAGGGGAGATATTAATGATCGTCCCGGAAACCGCCTTTTATCCCCCGCCCACTGCCCGGCCCTGGCACCAGTGCAGTAAAATACAAATGTGCGCACCCCAGGCCCTCTCATGGAGGGAGGGGTGCGGTTGGCTCCAGACAGACAACGTGAAATTTAGACCACAGAGGGGGAGACAGGACTGTCATGAATCCCTTATTTATTTTCCCCACGTCCAGTAAGTGGTTCCCAATTCTGAGAAAATAACTAGTGATAAAAGGGAGGGTGGGTTGGAGACCTCAAAGAAATTAATTTCCAGTTAGGGACAGACAGAGACCAGTGGCCACTCGAGACCCATAGAGTAGCATTTGTTCAAATAAACCTTGACGGCTAATGGCTCGATCTCTTTATCACTGTCACAACCACTTTGTTTGTTTCCTTTGTCATGTTCCAGTGGTGGCCCTTAGGAGGAGAATAAATCCAGCAAAAACATTTCAACGGCTTTTCAGACAGAGCCACTTTGCGCTTTGTACTCAGTGCTCAGTGGCTGAGAAATATTCATACACTCAAGGGGGAATTTTTTCCAAGCGCTTACTGGAAGCTCAGTGGGTAAGGGGCGCTCGTATCAGGCAATCTCTCTGTCCGGACCCGTCACCTCTACGTAAATAAATCGCCTTTTTCTAAACCACCACTCCCCCCCCCCCCGCCCCTTTTTCAGGTTTGTGACCAATTCTACTGAATCATTTTCATTATTCAAAAAAGGCTGATGAGGGAGGATACAGCACATAGACCAATGAGCTGGCCGGTACACATGGCACGCCCAGCGATGAGCTGGCCAAGGCTATGCCTCCTCACTTTGGCCCTTATCAGTAGGATGCAATTAAGTGACTGATTGACTGTGACCACCCGAGAAAATTGAGGTGACCCACCTAACTTTCCCTTCAATGGTTTTCCAATTACCCCTCCATCTCCCCCTCTCTCTCTCTCTCTCCCCATCTCTCTTTTTCTCTCTCTTTGTTTTTCAAATAGTCAGAGGTGCGGCGCTGTATGATTGAGGTCAATCCCCCCTCCCTCCAGGTCCCATTTAATGAGGTGGTCACTGACTGATGACCTCAGAGGGCTGGCACATTTGCACTGGGAAGCAGAACGCCCACAGGGCCAATCTGGTTTCACACTTTCACACGCTCACCTGTTCCCTAATTGGTCGGTTTATTGAAAACCGCGACACAGAAAAAAAGAGAAAAAACCCTGTTTGTTTTTGTTTTGGTTTTGTTTTTCAACACCGCAACGGAAATGTGAAATCTGATATCACATTTATGGATATTCCTTTAAATCCGGCCCTAGCTGACCGAGAGACCTCGGCCACTGCTGCACGCGCACACAGAGCTGAGTGAGAGAACAGAGGCGGGCGGCGGCGGCGGGGTTCGGGCGAGCGCGCTACCCCAGCCACCCACAGGATGGCCCTCCGCTCGGGTCTGACGGCGAGCGGCGCGAGGAGACGCTCAGCGAGGGAGCCCCGGGGTGATGAATGCTCTCCGCCGACTCCTTCTCCTTCTCCTTCTCCTTCTCCTTCTCCTTCTCCGCCTTCATTTATCTGACAGTCTGTTATTGTTTCGTCTCTTTGATTTGCCCGGGGCCCCTCACCACATCACAGCGAGGCGGAATGCGCTGGAATCCCGGCGAAGAGACCGACCCGCTCCTCGTCGCTGATCGCTCCACACAGGGGCGTGGGGAGGGGGGGGGTACCATCTCGGGCTGCGCTGCCATGGAGATTTATCGGCCCCGATGCCGGCTCCCTCGTACGGCGGCGCAGTGGGGGCTTCCTGCTAGACCGGCGTGGCGCACTCCACACGTAATTTCATACAGCTATTAATCATACATAACTCGGGGACGATGCGCTCATTCTCACTCTAGGTGGTCCTGTCGCCATGCAGGCAACTTCAGCCAGAGGTTAAATGGTGAATTGCACACACCCGGATACTCGCATGCGTGCACACACACACACACCCACACTCAAACAAGTGGTCCTCATCTGTTTTTTTGTTGTGGGCTTTGTTGTCGTCTTTGCTTTTGTTGTTTCCCTAAAAAATCACTTGACACAAGTCACATGTGCATTGCCAAGTTTCATGTTTAAATGTTCCCAGACTTGGACAGCCTTCCATAGTCAGTGACAAGGCGCTCACTTTAGTGTCGAACGCTCTAATGTTTTCACCTCTCCCGCTCTCTGTCTTGCACACCTACAAACTTGTGCACACCACACACACACAGGTGGATGGTAAAGACTCCAGAGTTAAGGTAGCTAAACCTTTTTTGAAGCGCTGTCACCTACATAAAAAAAAAAAAACGAGTTAGCAGGGTAATGATATCTTTATTTAGGGTATCGTGATGGCTCTCTCCTCTTTCTCCCTCCCTCCCTCCCTCATTACCGATCCCTCTCTATTATATATTTGGCCTGGTCACCATTTCCTCTCAGGGCGCTTGTCCACCTCACATTAAGTGAAGCTCACAGAGGAAACGATGCCGGCAGAGTGATCTCCGCCAGCGTCTTTACCTGCTTCCGGAACAGTCTGTCAGACAAAGCAGGTACACGGCATTAGCGTAGCCGGGGCATTTCAAGTTTTATGACAGTTACAAACTGTTAATCTACTGTGATCTACAGCTGAACATTTTTTTTACGCAACAACCCCCCAAGTCAACAGTTAGTTTGCGTATGTACCCTACCTTAAACAGTTATACACTGTTGTATTTTGCCGAATCGCCCCCGTAATGAACTCCTGTCTACGCCAATGGTACACAGCGAGGAGTTCCCTCTGTTTACTGCTCTGTTTATGACCGCTGTTAACAACCCACTGACACTTTAACAAGCCAGTCAAACCAAACCTGCTCAATTTCGTAATGAATCAAAGAAAGCTGCGAAACTTCCTCTCACTTCCTGGGTGTTGGCCTGCGCTTTAAAACATGCTGCTCTTTGCTCCTATTACAATGTCACGAGAGAGAAAAAAACACCCACCCCGATTTGAGAACTGGATGGGGTTTGGGACTGAATTTAAAAGGGAATGATGGGAGCTGGCGGATAGCGTAGCAGTCTAACGCACCACACTTTGGCTGGTCCGGTGTGGCATGTGCTGCCTGTCAGGGACGCGGTTCGAAACCCGCGTCTCTACCAGACCAGCCCTGGTCGTCAGCTCCGATCAGAGGCGGCGTTTGGCTGTCCGCCTCCGGGAGAGGGGGGAGGATGAGCCAGCACGAGTCCGTCGAGGGGCAGGAAAAAGGCGTCTGTGGTAGATTTCCGTCTCGGAAGAGGCGGATAAAAATTGGCCCGGAAATAGTGTCTCGCCCCGGAGGACGGGCGGCGGACTCGTGGGGGAGGGTGAATTGAGATAAATGGAGGATATATTTGGCAACCAAATTGGGAGATAAAAAAAAAAAAAAAAAGAAGGGAACGATGAAATATTAAATTCAAAAGTGCATTTTCAGCAAAGAGAGGGTTATGAACATACAGGTAACTATAAAAATAAAGGCAACACTTTGGTAACCCTCTGGGGGGAGGGGGGGGGGACTCAAAAGGCCCTGGCCCAGGCTAGGAGAGTCTCCGGCAGGTAAGAGCTCGTTGGAAAGGGGAGGGCCGGGCCTATCCCCCTGTCAAAGGGCTCGCTTACAGGATCCCTCACTTACTCAGCCCTTTGTTTTGCCAGTTACCTGTATTTTCATACGTGGGCAGCCATCACCAGGAGTAAAAATTGTGAAGAGGCCAAATCCTCATTTTAATCTACCCCTTGTGTTTTCAGCAGAAAATGAAGGAGTACGGCCAGAGGCACTGTGTTCATAATCCTTTTCTCTCTAGCTCAGCTGATATGCTCATAAGCGTTGTGCAGGTGTGACGCATTGGTGGTGGTTAAGGTGAGTCCCCCCTCCATAAAGCGCTTTCAGATCCAGAGATGAAAGGTGCTATATGAAAGGTGCTATATAAATGCGTCACCATTAGTACGATATGGACGCTGGGGCATAGTGCTACGGGTTCAGACTATCTCGCATTCTCTGATCTCACCGGGGGAGGGTGCTTTTCCTGTTTTATTTGGATGATCCATTTCCCGTAGTGCGTGTTGGGAGCTCGTAAGCTCGTGGATCAATGACAGCTGTTATTTACGGCCCGGTCGTTTTGCATCACGCAGTGGGATGTAATCGCTCCGGAGCACTTTGCGGGGTTTTGGAGCGGGTAATCGGAAATGCCCGGGGGTTCTGCTTACGTCGGCAGAACCGACAGTTGTGGGTTTTTGCCTGCGTTTGTGGCCGCTGCGCTAACTCTGATTGAAGCTGAAGGAGGAAGTCCGACAGGCTTTTGCCACGTTTACACCCTCTTCGCTGTAATTACAGATATGGCTGCACCATATCTTACCTTTTTTCATGCCGCCACTGCGGCGAAAGGTAATTGCGCAGGGCATTGAACCCAATCGAGCGAGACTGTGTGCATTGTGAACTGCCTGACCGGTGTTTCAAGTGTGTATGGCATATTGAGTGCAGCGGGTGAATCACCTGAACTTCCTCCCGAGTAAAAACATTGAAAAGAATGACTGCGCTGCATTCCAGAAGTCAATCAGGGACCTTCAGGGTTTAATCACGCAGTCGTTTGGTGCACAGCCTACAGCACTTTTTTCATACGCTTGAAATTTTGCCTTCACCCAAAACCTTATTTATTTATTTTTTCGTTGAGGAATTAAGAACTCCATGAATTCATCAGTACAAATTCCCCTTCTGGAGTCAGAATTCTGAGGACAACCCCCCCCCTTGACAGATGAGTAAAACAGGTATAAACATGGACAAATCCAAACAACTCGGCGGCAATCATTGGAATTAAACGAGTTCAGGCTAAAGAGTGTCACGTCCAGACAAAAGCCGGCGCTGCTGATTGGCGGTGGCGCAATGCTGCTTTCTCCAGCGTTGTCTTAGCGACTGTCAGCTCCGCCCTGGCAGCCTCTTCCTCACTAAAGTGTTGAGACGCCCGTCAGTTCCCCAGAGGTTGTATCAGAAAAGGGGGGCAATGCTAGTTAAGGTAACATTTGATGCCGGTTAATTCTAAGCCTATAATTTCACCCAATTAGCGGCAGTTTCAGAATGTGCTGTGCATGTTTTACATTGAGATGGTTTTTCCACACATACACACACATACACACACAACCACACACACACAGACATATATACACACACAACCACACATACACACACACACATATACACACACAACCACACACACACATACACACGCACACACACGCATACACACACACCCACACACACACACACACACACACACACACACACACACACGCATGATCAAAGACACCATGTGTTATATCCCACTAGCAGCTCTGGGTCATGAAGTGAAGATGTCACCCATAGGAGGGAGATGGGAGACAAGTAGATGAGCCAGCGGTGATTAATTAAGGACAATTGGAAAGAAGGAAGTGACCCCAGCACACGAGCTGAACAGAGGCTTTTCCTCCACATAAAATGGCATCTCTTCCAAAACGTTTTTCAAAAACAAGGTCTGGGATTTGGTCCCTGAATGTCAGTGCATGGCTTTTTGCTTTTTTGTATCTGTCTTGCATTATGTATTGAACTTTGCCAGTAAAACAAAACAAAAACCCCAAAAATGCACTCCCTGCCCAATGGGAGAACAGCTTTCATCAGGGTACAGCTTGTAAAATTTCAAAATACATTTTTGTCTTTCCTCTCTATAGAATGAACCCAGCAGCATGGCTTTCCGCACACTGTTTGGGAACATTATTTTATTATTATTATTTTCAGTTGGCTCTCTGCTGAAGAATGGGGACTTGACATTCATTTTGTGTTTACTGACTCGTGGACCGATGCATCTGTTTTAATAAATCTGTTTAAAATAAATGTAAAAGCAGAATACAAACAGTGGAATGAATGACATTTTTGCCACGTGTAAATATTTTTGAACGCATTTTATGAAACAAATTGAGTTTCACAATTATAAATATTTCAACATACTCTGATAAATATTTATGACTTTGACTTTTTTACCAGAATAATTTTAATTATTCTTTTTTACAATGTCATGAAAAAATGCGCTTTGTATATCAAACATGTTTTAGTCAACTTGTAATTAACAACAGAAGAAAACATGCAGTTGCATTTATTTATTTCTGTTGCTTTTGCAGTGTCCCAGCTGTGCATTTACAGGTTTCTACATTTTCACACTGCAGTGGGGAGTTAGTGTGTTTGAAAGACTCCCATGGCAAGAATATCATTCTGTGTTACTCTTTGTTTCTAATGCTCAAACAATTCCTCCTGCCACATTCATTTAATTTCATTCAGTTTTATTGTCTTTTTTTCCCTTTTCTTTATTTGGCCATAATAGAAATGTGTATATTATATTCAAGCCAATGATCATACACAGGTACCTGCCAAAATAAAGGCAACACTTTTGTAACCCGTGGGGGACACTCAAACAGCCCTGGCCTGGGCTAGGAGAGTCCCAGCTGGAGGGGGGGGGGGGAGCTCATTGGAAAGGGGAATCCACCGGATACATCCACCCATTTCAAGGATCCCTCCCTGGCAGTTACCTGTAGCACTGGATGCCATGGTCTGCGCACTGACCAAAAAGACATGCACAGTTCACATTAAAAGTCGACCACAGAAAATAACAAGGGGGCGTGGATTTGAGAGCGTCAAAGGCGGAGCACGCGACTGTATTCTAGCATGCCGACTGCCCCTTGGGGAGGAGGGGGGGCTCTGACCCTGGTGAGGAACCCAGCGGCTCTGTGACCACAACTATCCAGAATCAGCCTCTCTATCGAGAATCGTTTGACATACTGTACGCTGTCTTCTTCCTCGCGTCCGGCCATCTTCTATACCGCGTCCTTCCAGTGGTTGGCGCAGGCGAGCGCAGCGGCATTTGGTTCGGCCAGGTCATCTCCGGTACATTGTGGAGCTTGGCTACATCTCATGACGTGCACGCTGTTAAGTCCATGTGTTGGTCCGCTAGCAGGACCTGCATACTTACTGACATCGTCCAGGAACTGCGAATTTCTCCCGCTATGTTAATACTAGATTACCCCATAACTCTCATGAATACTGTTGGACTTGGCCCTTGCTCCCCACCGAGGTGCCAGAATTGTGCCTGGATTGTCCGGGAGAGGAGTTTGGATCGGCCGGTTTTAACGAAGCCTTAATTATTGTGTGACTCACACAATAATCAACAAAGCATTAATTACTGTGCGACTAACACAAATACTAGAGTTTAAGTTGTTAAGCTTGTTGAGCGTTGCCGCAACTTGTCCTGGACGGGTTCCTGTGGCTCCGCAGACCACTAAATCACGTTCTCTCAGTGGCACGAGAGCAGAGACACAAACAAGGAGCCACTGACAACCAGGCCCTGCCAGAACCGCCACCTCGACCGTCGCCATGGTTCACCAAATAAGAAACAACATTGTGGGGGGGGTAATAATAAGAAATGCAATCAAATCTTAAAACACACACACACACACACACACACGCACGTACGCACGGACGCAAAAGAATGGACGAGAAAAGAATGGACGCGAACCCTGACGACCGAGGCCAAGGCTGGAGAGTTTATGCAGAGAAACGGTGACTTCATATTTCAACAAGTTCTGCTCACGAGTCACATGGGCCGAGATCACAGCTAAACACGATACAGATGGCCCGCAGGCCCGGCTTCGCTGAGCCTGGCTGCCCTCAGCGTGAGCTTGCGATGAGCCTGGGCTCTCTCCTGGAAGCGGGACAGCCCTGCCGCCGAGTCCACCGTGGCACAGTGAGGGCCTTGCCAGCTCCCATCCAGGCACGGGCCCTGGGCCTTCTCAAAACATGTGGCTTTTCAAGTCACCAGAGGGGTTTTTCCTCCTTTGCTTTTTTTTTTCCAGCTATCAGTTTGGCACGGGGTTTGCGGATGACATCAGCCGGATATGAATGGGCTTAAATTCAAAGCCCTACTCAAAATGATTTAAGTTTTTGGGGTGGAATGTCCCACACTCCACAGTCGCCGAGGCCAAACCGAGCTTGAATAAAAGCGTTAACCTTTCCGTTCCTCGCGGAATGAAAAGCTGCAAAAGCAAATGTGCTCTCTTCGCAGCTCGGCGAACGGTCACAGCGAGGCATCGGAACGTTTGAGGGTGCATAACTCTATTTCCCTTTCCACAATGGAGAGAGAGAGAGAGAGAGAGAGAGAGAGAGATAGAGAGAGAGAGAGAGGGCAGAGAGAGAGAGAGAGAGAGAGAGAGAGAGAGAGAGACAGAGAGAGAGAGAGAGAGAGAGAGATAGAGAGAGATAGAGAGAGAAAGGGAGAGAGAGAGAGAGAGAGAGAGAGAGAGAGAGAGAGAGAGAGAGAGAGAGAGAGAGAGAGAGAGAGAGAGAGAGAGAGAGGGAGAGAGAGAGAGAGAGAGAGAGACAGAGAGAGAGAGGAGAGAGAGAGAGGTGAACGTCCACAGACCCACACGCCACATGCCTTATTCTTTATCTTTATGGCATTCTTAGCCTTGCTGGGGCACCTGCCAGGCTGACTGCGAGGTGAGCCAAAACAGCACGTTAATGTGCTGATAGGTCCGAGCGCCAATCTAAGTCACTGACGGACGTGTCAATCCGAACGACCAGCTTCTGTGTCGCTCGGAAAAGCAGCCAAAAGCTATGAAGGGTTTACAAAACAAGCTGTAAACTATGATAAGGAAATCATGATGGGGCATGGGGGGGGGGGGAGTATTCTGCCATGTCAGAGCGAGTCCAGTTCCCGGTTTGAACCGCCGGATTGCAGAGAGGGCCGCGCGGTGCAAAGTGCAACACGATCCGCGGCTCCATTCCAGCCTGCTTCTCACCCCCTTTTTTGTTGTTTGCCAGGCAGGACAGTAAACTGCTGCCTTTGAAGATGAAGGACCCCGCTTTACAACGGCAGCCCATAACAACAGTGCCGGGCTCAAACATTAACCAGGCTTTCCTCCCTCTGCCGCAGGAGGATACGGGGAGACAGAAGGGCATGCCTTTCAAAATTACAATATGAAATATGTATTTAGAAAAAACAAAACATCCACTGTTTTTAACTGACAACTTAATGAAAATGATCGATGAAAACTTTATTTTGTTTGGTTCGCGGCAGCCTTGAATCATTGAGTGATTCAGAACATAAATAACACTGTTTCGTTTCACTTTTTTTTAAATGTTGCTCAGGGAGGTATAAAAACACAGGACATATCACAGAATTGGTGCTAATCCTACAGATATGCAGTGATTACCACCTCCACATTAGGTTTTCATTCCCTTTGAGAGCTGTCAAACTGGTACTTTTTAATAAACTACCTTAAGAGTTTAAGAAATGCATGCAGATTTTAATTATACAGAATTACATTGATGGGGCATGTCAGGTATTTTTTGTGTGTTTTGTTTGAGTGGGGCTAAATGAGATTTTGAAAAATTACGCAAAGTATCTTCGTGGTAAGAGGTAAAACCTTCGGGTGCAATTATCTCGCTACATTAGGAGCATTGTGCTTAACGGCAGGCCCTGAGCAAATTAATTCTCCCTGTCAATCAACGCGGCAGAAAGATGCCTGAGAGCGTTCTGGAACGATCCGAGTGCGCATTCGGTGTAACAACACGGGACAATCGGCGGGTCTGTTCAAACCAGCCAAATTATGTTGCGGTTTGGGGCGAGGTGCCTCCAGCTTGGGAGGGGACGTGTTTCTGCCCCGGCTCCAGTGGCAGGAGCGCAGATGTCTACGGGAGGAAGAGGGGCGATCCGCGTTGAGCCGCGGAGAGCTCCGCGCCAAGTCGCTGATACCCCGACTTTGTGCGAGGGCACCACAGACCAGAGAGGAGGGGGAAAGTTCCCACCACATAGTTAAACTAGGACCCTGAACTATAAGAGCCTGAATGTAATGCCTCAGAGAGGTAAACTAAGCAGTCCCTAAGTTACAAAAACCGGACTACCCTTCCAAACTGTTCCTGACTCAAGACCAGAGAGGAAGGAAAAGCCCACATGCTGTGGGCTGTCAGAGAGGGCAGCACCGTACCCTCCAAACTGTTCCCTCAACGCATGCTGTGGGCTGTGGGCTCTTCTCTCTCGCAAAATGACTTGACATTTGTTTTCTCTCTTACTCTCCTCATCTCCCTACCACTCTTTCAAATCAAATCAAATCAAATCAATTTTATTTGTATTGCGCTTTTCACAATTGAATTGTCACAAAACGCTTAACAGAGCCTAGGCCTAGAACCCCCCCCAAAAGCAAGCCTAAAGGCAACAGTGGCAAGGAAAAACTCTCTTGATAGGGAGAAACCGTGGGAGGAACCAGACTAAAAGGGGGGGAGCCCATCCTCTTCTGGCCGGCACAGGGTGTGTCCAAAAAAGACCATATCATGGTCTTTCTTCGCTATCAGACACAGACTAGCCTGCACTGCACGAATACTATTCCTTGCGCGATGAAAGATTTCCGTCTAAAATAAACAATCTTGAGCGTTTGCTTGTGCAATTAGTTTGATGCAGCAATGCCTTTCGCTACAGATCCCACTTTAATGCCGCTTAGTCTAGGGGCTACTAAAGACAGGGACTTTGTAGGGAGTGCAACCACACCTGGACTTCTAGTACGTGGAGCAATGACCTTGATGGGCGAACCTGCAGTCAGGGGACACCGTGTGGCCCGGCGGGGCCCTGCTGTGAAGTTCACCCTGTCATCCCTAATTCAATAGAGTTAGTCTTTTGGTCGTTGCTTCATCTCTGGCTCATTGCATTAGGTGGCTTTCGTGTGACCCCCCTCTAGATCAATATTACAAATGTACTTCAAAACCA
Organism: Aldrovandia affinis; assembly: GCA_029706075.1. Taxonomy (NCBI): domain Eukaryota; kingdom Metazoa; phylum Chordata; class Actinopteri; order Notacanthiformes; family Halosauridae; genus Aldrovandia; species Aldrovandia affinis. The sequence goes on from JAINUG010000318.1 coordinate 291,374, forward strand.
ATTCTCAAGAGCCTGCGGGTCTTTTGATTCCTACGATTTAATCGGCAAAGTGCACTCCGACAGGAAAAGTGCACCACGGTATTCAACGCGTTCCGTTTTTTTTTTTGTGTGTGGCGTATGACACGCCCACTCTCATGCGTCTCCACGACCTCTGTTTAAACCTCAGTCCGCGCGGCGCGCGCTCTGATTTAGCGCTATATCACAGGCGCCGTCGCGCACCTTCAGCTGTGTCGATTAGCTGGCGGGATCACCGTTATCACACAGCTAAGCGCGCCTCATTGTGCCGCTCGTGTTGTGTCATCACTGCCTTTCTTCTTGCCGCTGTTGCATGGGTGGGACTTCTGACCTTCACTCATTGCCGAATTAAAGCGGGCCAAGAAACTCTCCGCAATCCATTACATTTGAGAGAGAGAGAGAGAGCAAAGATTCTGGGAATAGTTGACAGTGCCACGTTTGTGTGTGTGTGTGTGTGTGTGTGTGTGTGTGTGTGTGTGTGTGTGTGTGTGTGTGTGTGTGTGTGTGTGTGTGTGTGTGTATGCATATCCCATGATTACGTTTCGTGAATCCACCTTACTGAGGTTCGCTCCTCTGCCTCAGAGCTGTGCGGATTCTCCGGAGTGTGGAGTTTAGGGATAAGCCTTATCTCCGAGCAAATCCTTCTCGTATGAACGTGGACCTTCCCGTAACGCGGCGCAATGAATCACACGGAAGGGGTTCCTCAAGCCGTTATCCGCCATTGCTGACAGCTTAATCGCTCTCAGCCTCGGCAGTTTGCGCCAGCTAGGAATTAGAAAGGGAGAAAGGAGGGGGAAACGCTGGAGACTAGCGAATAAGAAATTGCATATAAAATCGACTGTGACTCGTATTTCGGGCTGACCCAAACCCCACTTTGGCAAAGGAGCCTTAGCATCCAGCCCCTCGCTCTCCTAATCCCCCTTCGCTGCTTTTATAAGCGCAGTTTCACAAGGGGGCGCGAGCGCAGGACTGAACGCGGGCATGTCAGGCAGCTGGGCCGAATTAAAAAGAGCTCCTGCGTTTTTGGGGAGGGAGCTTAATCTACCTCGGGAGAAACTGGGTTTTTTTTCTTCCTGCGGGCCCGTGAGTGTGTTTTTGGATAGCGGCACCTCTCCCCACCCTGTGTTAACCCAATCACAGGCCAGGAGGGGGAGGGGCGAGGGTCACCCAGGTTCCTGCAGTCTTTCACCATCTTTCATCCTGTTGTGACAATCCATCCATCTCCCTCCCCTAATGCTGGCGCGGTCTCTGTGGGATCGCGGGAGATCCGAAACGGTTGCTCAGGTAAACCTTTTACAGGTCAGGGATTACCGCGAGGATGCTCCCCGGGGCCCATACAGGTGTTGGCAGTTCAGGCCTGGGGTGCAACGCCACACTCCCCCACATCTGCCCTGTGCAGAAGGGTCTCTTCAAGGTTTCGTGCTTGTGAAGCCGTTTTATTACCCTTCGGTGAAAGAGTTCTCTCTCTGAGCCGGTTACAAAATTAGTCCGATAAGGCTAACGATAAGATTAACGGTTTTACATTTCCTCAGTTCGACTGTTTCTTGATAAGTATAGTGACGACACAGTGAGAAACAAGCACAGGTTACAGGTTGCATCCCAAAATGTACTTCCTCTCCTTCTCTCTACATTACACTTTTTTTCTATTTAATTTGGCTTACAGGAATGTGTTACTAATGTACACAGCAGGAAAGTACAGATAATAACGCAGAAGCAGATATCTCTCTGTCTCTCTCTCTCTCTCTCTCTTACATTCAAACACACACACACACACACACACACACACACAAACACACACACACACACAGACACACACTCATGCTTTGCGTTATCTCTCGGTTCCTCCGGTTAGTAAACGCGGCCCATGATGCACTGTGCTCTGCCCAGAATAAAGGGCCACCAGGCTCCCTGCAGCCCCCAGCCCCTATCCCCAAGTTTCCTGAAGTGAAAAAGGCTGGAGAGTGGCAGTACAGCCAAACAAGCCCTCCCCTCTGGCCCTGCCCTCACACAGAGGTGTCAAGCAGCCCTTTCTTCTCCTATTTGAAACTCTGTGTTTGCTTTAGCTAAGGCACCGCCACCCCCCTACCTCCCCCACGCCTTTTCATTTCGATGACCCGTCTGATGACATCGTTCACAAAAACACAAGAAAGGAATGTGTTGCAAAAGACCCGCGATGCTGACAGCATGATGGATGCAATGAGTGACGTTCTTTCGTGCCAGTATGGCTAAGACACACACACACATGCTGGTCTAGTAAAAAAAAGTGTCAAGGATACTGGAAACAATCCATTCCGATAGCACGGCCTTTGTGTCGGAACTGGTCTGTTTGCTTTTCCTGTGTGTATGCACACTGCTGTCAGTCAGAATTTAGGCGCATTCGGCTCAAATGCATCTTCTTGTAAGACGACACAACAACAATAACTAAAATCAAATCTAGAGAAAAACACTTTGCGTGCTCACGTGCACAAATTCAGTCCCGACTTACAGAAAAGTGGCAAGCATTGAGATTTCAGGAGGGAAAATGTTCAATGTCAAATTCTTGCTGCTAAGAAGTCGTTTAATTTCGCAATCTGATTCTGACGATTATCTAAGATTATCTAAGGCTGACAATTTTTAAAAACTGCATCCGTGACCTGTATTTTCCATGCATGTACAATTGATCTCACAGCGCTGTACGGTATGCCGTGTGGCATTCATAGCCAGCATATGCCGCACGGACATGCTCAGACAGCAGAGCCGGCTTTACTATTATTGCTTCTGACGTTGAGGACCTTTCTGATCAACGGGAATCAACAAAACCAGCGAGCAGAAAAGCTTTTAAACACCTGTTACAAGTAAAGATCTTTGGAACATGCCACAGATGCCTGTCAGCCCAGACGGGATACCGTGGGGCTGTGCAAACAAACGCAAGACCACTTCGCTTCTCCCGTCACTCGGTGAAATCCGCCAAGGTTCTTTCATGTGTTTTTGTTGTTGAAGCTAAATATTGAAAGGGGGGAGTTTTGGGGGTCTGTTCATGCCACTGCATGGCCCCTTTGAACGCATCGCTGGAGTGGTGTCAGTCGGCAGACTCAGGCCGTCTCTCGCCTTTCCCTCGTTCTCTCCGACTTGAACGTGTGTGGGATTCCTGCGTTCGGCCCACACTGTGCCGCAGCAGCACTTAATAACAAGCTCGCATGCCGCGATACGGCTAGATGAGTGGAGTCTGTCACTAAGAGCCGGAGGATTGAGTATCATACGTCAAGCAGAACGACTACTAGCCTACTAGCACCGCAACTATACTGAAATAATATGAGCTATGATTATTATTATTATTACACTCATTATATGTATAGCTACTGGTCCTTCCCTTTCTATATACAGACAGTAAATGTGGCAGACACACATAAAGGGGCAGGCAAGACTGAGGCAGAGACAGACAGAAGGAGGGTAACATACATCTATACTGTATTTTTGCATCTGGGATCAAAAAAACGAACGAGAATACAAAATGAAAGTGCTTATTGTTGATAACTCCCTTAGTGCATAATTATTGTTGTGTATAAGCTATTCAAATAACAACCATATTTTCATTTCATCCATATGGGTGCTGGCAACACTTTCAAATGTTTCATAGTATGCAATTCTCTTTTTTTTACCTTCAAAAGTGGCCATTAGAAATCTTTGCCCAGCCCAGGGTTTATGTGTGTGCCAAGTGTTTATAAATCTGTCACTATCTTACTCCCAGCCTGATAAACACCTGCCCTTTAAGGAATACAAACAGGCCACGCTACCTCCCTGAAGAAGCCTATCTTTGACCCGCGGCAGCTTGGTTTCCGTCTCTGAGCGCTGATGTAACCGTAGGAAACACTATTCTACATGTAACTACACACCTGAACGCCCACATTTATCTGATTAAATAACTTCCTTTGTTTTCTTTATTGGCATTCATAGGGGCGTACAGAAGAGGGCACTCAGGGTTTATATAAAAAACACACACCAACGGGCCCAAACACTTTAGATAACAATCTTCTCTCTTGGATATTGATTGTTATCACAAATTGTCATATTCATCAACGACAAGAGCAAGAACAATAAGTAAGTAATAACGTTATGAAACAGCAATATTCCTGACCATAGCCATGATCTTGCAGGTTTTTAAAAACTTTTCTACATAATTCTGCATTAATAATAAAAATAACAAAATAGTGATGACAATAAAATGATAATAATACATTTCAATACATATTACTAATGATAATACAAATGATCCTTATCCATTCCTTATCAAATCATATTCAGACAATAAAGATAAAGTAAATGCATAATAAATATATGTATTTCTATATTTTATTTTCGATATCATGCTTCATATATGATATATAGTTTCAGTTGTTAAAATATTACTAGTAGTAGTAGTAGTAGTAGCAGTATTTTTATTATTATTATTTGTATCATTTAAAATACGTATTGTATTCATTTTTGACACGGACAGCGAGCAAAGTATACTATGCAATTTTACATCTTCTTTTTCATTTGAATTACGCTTAAAAAAAAATACAAACTATAGCCTACACATTTCTGTAGAGTAAATTCATATACAACGGGGTTATAATGCGGCGGTTCTGTGGATGCTCAAAATAGCATCACTGCGCAATAGCACTGTGAAATGATCACGCGCTTGCTGTCATAGCTATAATTAAGACTAGATAGATTCTTTATTGTCCGTACAGGGACTTTGCTTTGCACAAGTAGCGCAGCAAGACAATCACATAAAACACATAATTATACTTGTTTCCACTCAGATACCAATATAGTTCCGTTTCCAAGCCGCTTCTAACTAAAGAATTGGCACAGAGATGGCACTCGTGGTTTTTTAATGTTTTTTATTACCATTGTAGATTAAGGTTTAATATAATCGAATTAATATGAGTTATGTTTCCTATTCTTTCATTTCCAAACAAGTTTTACCCTGGACTGTGTTCTCGTTCACTCTTGGATTAATGACCAGTGTTCAAAATTCAGGATCTTTCCATTTAGGCAGTCAGCATGTCATGTGGGCTATTGCAACGGTGATTTGGAGGTGAGATACTTATATAGCTACTGTATAAATTGCATATATGTGAGGCTCTGAACCCAAGAGGAATGCCCCGCTGGCAGCACATTAGCCTACTTAAATATTTTCATAATTAGGCCAAAGCTTAATACGTATATGTGCTACAGATGGATGGAAGGTAGTCATTGTTGACGTTTAAAGTGAATTAAACAATTATTTTTAAACCAATTTTAATTTAGTAAAACACTCCATACTTACGAAAATATCTATGTATTTATTGAATTGTTTTTATTTGTTTTGTTTGTTTTTGCAACTGGCCGAATTTTGATGCGACTGGCCTATTTCATTTCATTTTGGACAAGTTCACAAAGCAGCCATGGCGCGTGGAGTTGAGTGATGCTGGCAGCACGTGCGCGCAGGTTGTTAAATCGAGTCTAGCGAGTCTACTTTTCACTACAGAAGACTGCTACGGAAAAGTCGCATCGTTTTCACATTTGAGGCACGTTTATTCACATCAGACTTACACTGTTGGGATTGTGTGTGTACGTGTGTGTGTGTATGTGTGTGTTCGGGAATCCAGCCGACTTTAAGGATCACGTCCTTTAAAGACAGCGCATATTACCCCATTTACAGTGTATCTATTTTAAATATAAAGGTCCCCATGCCTGTAATTCAGTTGAAATATAGCGTAGGCTACTATTACAAGGCCCACGACCACAATTATAATTAATAATAACAATGTAGGCACATACAGTTTTACTACATGGCTTGTATTTTAAGAAACTTGCAAAACACTGCAATCTTACTCTATCCTTGTTTTGGAAGTGGGTTACGAACTTTAACCGAACTTTGGATTCAAGAGTAGCTACATGGAATATTCTGTTGTTTGAAATGCGTAAAGAAAAAACGAATTGCGTATTATCCCACAATGATGCATAAACGCTGGAATGTTAGCGAGCCCAATGTCAGTCATATGAATATGACCCAAGGCAATAGAATTACACAAAATTGTCTTGACATATTACGGATATTTAAGTCGGTGTATAGTGGATGTCTTGCCGAAGCTTGCGTGAACTTGTTAATGCATTGTATAATGTCATTTCAACTTAATTTAGTGAAAAGAAAAATACATTTAATAGGCACCTTAATATTATTCTTATTGCAGTGCAATCCATTTAGTGTATAACCTCTCGCAGGAGATAACTCTAGCAACTGGATAAAACAAAAGTGTGCGCTGAAATAGAATAATATATTACTATATGGAATAATGTCTTACTATGTTATTACAACCCAAATTATTTCAATTATAATATACTGAAACAAAACATATAGCCTACCTGTGCTGGGCTATATATGAGAAGCATAATTTTAGGATACACCACATTGCCACAAAAGCAAATATCAGTTTCTAGATCCCACGCTTCCCAAGTGTAAAAGGAACACGGGATTCTGCCGAAAACCTATCGCTTAAAATTCAGGCGAGAACATTTAACAATTCGATTTCGGTTCATTAAAAAATGCACAGACTTACCGACACATTCGTTCGCTTCTCTGGCAGTTGCGCGTTGCCAAGGTCGGTCATAATGAAACGGTTTGCATCGGTCGCACTCTGGTCCAGCAGTATGATGCTTGCACTCACAAACGAGGTTCCCGTCCCGGTCTTTCACGCACCTCGACGCGTGGCCGTTGCATTTGCATCGCCCACCGACCTGGAGGTCTGAGACCGAGTAGAAATACGAATCTCGGGCGAGCTCCGAGTCATCCTCGTTCTCGTCCCCGAAAGTGTGCAATCGGCTGAACGTCACTTTGATATCGGTGGCTGTCACCCAGTCCTGTAGTACCGGCGAGTTATCAAAGTCGTGCGCCGAGGGTCTGCCATCCAAGGTGCTGAACGCAATAAGACCACCAGAGAGAGGGTGCATGTCCGTGTGGGAGTCCGTGCAGATAGCTTCCTGTTCGTTTTGCTTGGTGATCGCAGCTTTGCTTGGTTTGTTGAACATCTTCCTACACTGGGTAGAATAGAACTGGAAAGGGACCCAGGATTTGCCATAGTCCATCGACTTATAGATGACCATAGATTCAGGTCGCGGCGAACAGAACTGCAGGCTCACATAGGTGACTTCAAATTTTTTACCCAAGGACAGTTGCAACGTGACGTTTTGCGGGTACTGGATGTAATTTTCGGATTGCCAACAAGTGAGGTTATGAGGGTTGTTGAGATCTGTTAAATATGCCGGCGGGTGATACTTCTTTGGGTCTCCTGCGTCGCAAGTGTGGCAATTCCTATTTCTCTCGTCTCCTTTCTCACTTACTACACAGTACCGAGTGGCTGTGTTTCCACAGGTGCTGGACACGCGCACTTCCTTCCCGAACGCGGAGTTCACGAAATCGGGGATGCATCTTCTCGGGTTACCGTTCTCGTCGTAGCACGGGTCTGGTGGAGACGTCTGCGCAGCAAACATGCTCATCCCGTAGCCCCCGAATACTCCTTCGATCACGAAAGCCACTGCCACCAAAGGGACCAAAGCCTCCAAAATCCTTAACATTGTAATCCGTGTTCTTCAGAGTCCAGAGCGCTGAAACTACACCGCCGTTCCCTAGGAGAGAGAGGTGTGCTTTAATACACATTTAAACCATGTCAACGAAGGCACACTGGAAAGGTAAGCGGCTACCGAGATGCCTTACATTTCTACTGCACAACTATAACATGAAATAACGTTAACAGAAAATAACACGAAAGAACGGCACAAGCCACAGAAACACGTAAAGGGAAAAACAATAAATGCCCGTGGTGAACATGCTTGAGATTTTTTTTTTTAAACGGCACATGTAGACATTTAGCATACGTGAATTAAATCTGCTTTCGAGGTAAATAAATCTCCACATAAGACACTGTACCTCAGAATAACAGTTCAGCCTGGCAGGAAAGTCATAAAGAGATTCTCAGCCTGTTCTTTCTCTTTCGGAAGGATATTACAAGCTCTTTTGTGCTCTTGTTTGTTTCTTAGAACCCGGGTGCAAAAATACAGTATAAGACCCGTTACTCTCCCAGTGTGTCTCACTCAGATCCCTGTTTTCTCAGTCACTCTCTCTCTCTCTCTCTCTTAGTCTCTCACTGTCTCTCTCTCTCTCTCTCTCCCTCCCTCTCTCTCTCTTGTGTGTGTGTCTGCCACACTCACTCTCTGTATAAAAAGTGAAGGACCAGTTAAGCCTCCGCTGAGCTTGAGGTGATCTTAAAGAGTGACAATCAGCGCGCAAAGGGAGAGAACAACGACATCCTCTGGTAGTCTATCAATTAAAAACTGCATATAGGCTATTGGCATATTTATGTATATATGCGTTCAGGAATAAGTCAGATATACATTCAGATAGCATGCGTTATCGGAGCTATATGGATTCAATTGTGTTTATTAATTACCTGAGCCATATAAAACAGATACATTCGTTGATAAATGACTGTTTTAATTATTATTATTATTATTATTATTATTAGTAGTAGTAGTAGTAGTGGCAGTGGTAGAAGTATTAAAACATCATTAGCATTTGAAGCAGCTGCTGCTGTTGTTATTGTTGTGTCATTTTCATTTCAACTGATTATAAATATGTTATGCCCCCCCACCACACACACACTGTTTCAATTTCTTGTTTGGACAAATAAGAGATTAGGTAAATATCGTGCCCCATGCACTCTTTAAATAGGCTATGCATATATGCACATCGAGAACTGAACCATGTACATTACACAAATTAAATTGAAATCATTCAGTTATTGAAAGTCGTTTAATTTATATATATTTATGTCGTCTATTTACAGAGCTACGCCGTACATGCGCTTCAACAGAAGGGCTACATTAGCCAGTCTAGTAGGCTATACATGTTGACACGTGAGAACATATGCACAACCTAACACAATTTAATTAAACTGCATTAACATTCAGAGTACGGAAGGTTTTATTTTATAGGTTATTTCAACAGGTATAGTTTATATAGGTATAGGTAAAATGTATAGGTCCTTTACTAAGAATTAAAGACCACATTTTGGCACAAAAACATTAATAAACTTTATGCAACAAATAAAATCCAGTGTACCAAACGCTAATTTGATTGAACGAAAGTCGTTTTCTTCGTAATAAAATACGAATAATAATTCATGTTATTATTGTAATTCTTCTTCTTCTTCTTTTCTTATTGTTATCATTATTATTATTATTATTATTATAATTGGTAGGCTACAATATAATAAACATTCTTTTCAAAAGGCAGTTCATTCAAAGTGGAAAAAAGTCATAATTGAAATATGGCCAAAACGTAACGGTAGTCCTCTAAGTCTATTAGAGCATCATATCATTTAACTCATAATCGTGATACTCTCTTCCTATTCTAACACCAAAACACTGTGGGCATTCAGTCATATTCATCCGAGTCGTAATTTAAACTATTTTAAAGAATATGAAAACAAGAGTAAATACATAAATAAATTCATACTGACTTCCAGTTTAGACACCTATCTCCCACTCCCAGATGTGTGCTGAATATCATTCCAATTAAATGCTGAATAGCTTTCAGCTATTTTTGCTATGCAGTCAACATTTACTCTCAATACAAAAGGACACTTTGTTTTCAATTTCCTGTTGGCAGAACTTTACAGACCAAACCCGCCGTGCATGAAAACCTGAATAAACTTTCTGTGTCGCCTTTCGAAGAAGACGGTCAGCTCTTTTCCCCTTCTTTGAAAAAAAAACTCAAACTGTAGCCTACTAATTATTGCGCGTGAAAACGGATGCACCTAACCTCCAGCGCCACTAGGCTATGATCATAACAACCAAGAATCGAACGCCGCAGTACCCTATAAATGCTGTCTTTTACTGACGGCGGATAGACTCAAACACTTAATTCCTTGATTCCCTAAGAACAGTAGGTATTCGGTTAATATGTGTGCGTCAACCTCAACTCGCCACCTGCAGACAGCAAGCTCTAAATGTGGCCAAATAACTTGTAAACTACAGGGCCGCTGTTTACACAGGGCAGGCGTATTTTGCGATCAAGATGCCCTGTGGCAACCCTGCATTCAACACTCACCAAGCATCGGGTTTGGCACTGTAAAATGTTCCTTCTTTTAAAGGCATCAGTCACACTCGGAGCCCGGCGGTCTAGAAACGGGCTCTATGCAAATAGCCTACTCACCCTCTGAATGTCACTGAGTTGTAGGCAAAGTAAATGGTCTGTTGTAAATTCAATTTGAGCTTGATTAATCTGCTCCAGGCCCTGCTCACTCAGCGGGGTGTCTTTGGCATTGCAGCCGCTCACCCCGTAGGGGAACGGGGTATGGACTGTGTACGACTCGCCAGCTTTCTACTGGCCTACCTATTCGCTTCCTCGACAGCAGTTTGATGGGGGAATTGTTACCTTTCCCCACTTAAATAGGCTAACCCCATCTGTTTTTGCAACTCTATCCCGTTAGATTAGACAAAGGTGTTAGGTTAAAAAAAAAACACTTATAAAGCGAATTAACCCAATGAGCTAAACCCATGCCTCGTAGCTAGCTTCCTCAATTTATACAACACCGGCCTACTAGGTCTGGATAGCTCCATACAAGGCAAATAAGGATACCGGGTTATCACGGAGGTTGATACCAGGGTATTAATTGCTGACTAATATTTTAATCTGAAATAGGCTGCATCTAATAGTATAAATACGTATCGTACAAAAGAGCGCATGAATCCGTTTTTTATCGTCCCTGTACAAGCTATGCTTAGCACAACTATAAATTGTCTTGTGTTAACGTTAGAAGAATGTTAATAAAAAATAAACACTCAGTTAATTTAGGCCTATTTAAGCACATTTTGGTCATGAATTACTGTTGCATAAGTGTACTTTATTTTAGAAATGACTTTTATTTGAATGTAAACAATTGATTCTAAAATAGGCCTACTTAATAATACATTAATAATGTCAATTAGCCTACGTTAACTCTTGTGGTGTCATATCACAACGGAATGATTCTTGCTCATCCACCACTGGTTATTTTAAAGGAATAATGCCTACTTATCATATTTATCCTAATCGAATATATTGCATGTAATAATTATAGGCCTATATTATTAAAATAAATAAATACAAACATGTAGGCCAATCTTCTGTGCAACGTTCCGACAGGCAAACGTGGATTTTCTGTTTTGGGCAGCAGATATAACCTATGTAGACTATTTCGAAGATTATGCGCAGTTGTAGGCTACGTTTTATAGGATAAAACATAAATCTCATGGCGGTAATTTATATGCAAAACATAGGTCCATTATATTGTACTAAATCCGGTTCGAGCAGTTCACATTATAACGCAGGCCTACTGTAAAAGCCGCTATGTTCAAACTGGTGGCGGGAAAGGAACGGATTATTGATTTGGTAATTTTTTGGTCGTCACACCCGCAATTCAAATGTGCAGAATTCCTTAATAGCCCCACACGGTATCGGAAATACCGGTTCCAAGGTTAGGAAGATCAGCCTTTGCACGGAAATAGTTGAAGCCGCGAAATGTAGCCTATTGGTAGCCTAGCCTAAAACTGCAGATTTTGTTTTTGAAAAACCCACGGGTACCTTAAGTGAAATAATCAGAAGCGATGCATAGCCTGGCCAAAGAGTGACAGTCCTTTAGAATAGTAGGGGAATGGCATTTTCTTCCTCTCGGAGAGCTTTTCTTCAAGTTTTTTTTTACAGATTAGACTGGGGTGATGAATGCCGGCATTATCCTGGCCGGTTGCTCTTCTGAAATGCCAAATTAATTATCAAGGACTGATTCATGGCGAGAAAAGCCGGAGGAAGCAGTTAAATGTAATATTTATAAAGTATACATGCATAGGCATATATTTGTGCGTGTGTGTTCTTTCTTAAAATGTGCAAGATATATCTGTTTTTTAGAAACAGTAAAGAACATCCTAGGCTGAGGTGTAAATTACACTATGGAAGCGGAATTGATGTTGATGAACAGAAAATGCGGTTGTGTGTATAAGGCCTAAGTGTATCCAAGAGACGGGTTACCATGCGTATAGTTTAGGCACACCTCATGTTTATGTAATATTCCACTTGCATAGTAAAGGAGTCACTTGCACTATGTAGGTTACAAATCATTATAGGGATGATCAAATAGTTCGTTACTTCTTGACCAGTTAATTATGAACCACATCAAACAGGTGGATCGCAAACACGATTGTCTTTAGATTATTTCTGGAACCCTGACGTGTGCGCTCCCTGAATTTCCAGTGCACCCATAGCAAATGTAAGCAGCCTACAACAATATTGCGTAAGAACCCCTTCAAAGAACATGTAAAAAACAAAAACGCTACGTCTGCGAAGGATCGATAATTATATCCATACATTTAAAAGCAGAAAAACGGAGTGTATACCGGCCACTGTATCATCCTGCAGCTAAAACTGTTCTATATTCGGAATTATGTGGCATATAATCCGTGTTCAGCGCATAGTGTTATCATGTTTATTGTATGTCCAAACACATCAAAGTATCGTTCTCAATTCACAAATCAATAGACGGTTGGTCTGGTGTTTCACTGTCACCTCCTCGTTATTATCTGTACCACAAATGTTGTTATCAATGATTCAGTGTCTCCATCGTCTTTCCTCCATTCACTGTGTATTTAGAGCGACATCTTGTGGATTCGGAAGTGAATCGCACAATTGGAGACAATTCAGACAATTCAATGTTTTATGCTCAAGGTGGTTTATGCTAGTTTTACGGTTTTCTGAAATTGTTCTACGCAGATTATTATTGTCGTACTATTATAATTAAAAAGGAATATATATATATATATACTACCGGTCAAAAGTTTTAGAACACCCCCATTTTCCACTTTTTACTGAAATGTAAGCAGTTCAAGTACAGTGAATAAATAGCGAGTCTAATTGGCTACCAAATTGGGAGAAAATTTGATAAATTTAATAATAAATATTATTTTATGTTTTTTATTTTTTTTATGCACTTGGAAACTGGAGGAAACTCTGACAGGAAGAGGTCTGGCAGACCCAAAGCCACAACAAAATCGGAAGACAAGTTTCTGAGAGTCAACAGCTTGCGTGATAGGTGGCTTACACTTACAGGACAACAGCTTCAAGCACAAGGAAGTCTCACTTTCAACTGTGAAGAGAAGACTTTGAGCTGCAGGTTTTACAGGTCGAGTGGCAGTAAGAAAGCCATTGCCAGGATGGCAAAATAAGAAAAAGAGGCTTGCCTGGGCCATGAAGCACAGCCAGTGCACTACTGAAGACTGGAAGAAGGTCTTATGGACCAATGAATGAGAATTTGAAATCTTGAAATTTTGAAAGGTTTTTGTAGGCCGTCCAGTAGGCAAAAGGATGGTTCCTTAGTGTGTGACACTAACTGTCAAACATGGAGGAGGAAGCGTGATGGTCTGGGGCTCTTTTGTTGGATCCAGAGTCGGCGACTTGTACAGAGTGACTGTTAACCCATGTTAACCCATTACTTGTTCCCTGAAAAGGGCCTTTTTTATAACTCTGAAATGTACATTATTTTTCAGTTTTTGGTAACCTAAACTTTTTTTTAACCTCTGCCAGTTTACCATGTACCTTTGTACCATTTCAGGTTATTCACTGGACTTGAACTACTTAAATAAAAATTAAAAAAAGCTTTGACCGGTAGTGTATATATATAAATATAATTTATAACTTATTATAAATACACATGATAAAATGTCAAAATGTAAAGATTTATGGGGAAACAAATGCAACATAAAATACAAAAGATTGTTGTAAGAATGTTTTCCTATTGTAGATAAGAATATAGCATTACTTTTTAATTATGTGATTCCTAAATTAATATGTAAAAATGAGTTACTCCAGCAAAGTGGTAGATGCCAAACATATTAGTATTATAGAAGCATGTGTTATATGTATGTATGTACATATGTATGATACTCACATCTCTGTGTTAAATGTATGGCACATAAATACCCACATGTATTAAATGTATGACATTCAAATCATTTATTGCTTATATTAATATTTAACAATTAAAATACATGTTTTTTCACGTCAGTTTCTTAAATCTTCGTTGTTAACTTTTAAAATATAATTAAAATATCTTAAAATATGTTCAATGTTGGATATAATGCTGCATTAATTTTAAATATAAGTAAAGCTTTTTGTTACAATGTTACATTTGGCACAATATACAAATTTGTATTGTTTAATTACTGTTTCCATACAAGGGTATGTTGGCTATTGTCATTAAATGAAAAAAAGAGGATTCTTGCTATAAAAATCTACTGCTAAAATGTACTTTTATTTATATATTTTATTTTTGCTTATTCTTGCATTGTCAATTTCCTCCCATAATACAAAGACAGAAAGTAAAAAATATGAATTATTAGTGAAATGGCAAGCCTGTAGTGGTTAGGGAACTGGGCTTGTAACTCAGAGGTTGCAGGTTCAATCCCCAGGTGGGCCACTGCCATTGTGCCCTTGTGCAAGGTACTTAACCTTCAATGAATATCCAGCTGTATAAATGGCTTGTATGTAAAGAAATGTAAACTGTGTAAGTGGATAAGGGCATCTGCTAAATACCTGTAACGTAATGTAAAAGAGCTTGTCTGTTACCAGGCACGGAGATGGCTGTTCACCCAGGGAGCATGGCATCTGTTGCTGGATCAATGCTCGTCTCTGCTCTGGATGTCTGCACGGTGGACCTGGACAGCCATTGAGATAGTAGTGACTAAGATGTGGCATGGGTAAGGCATCATTAAAGGTGAATTAGAACAGCAGAGTGGCGCAGCGGAAGCGTGCTGGGCCCATAACCCGGAGGTTGCTGGATCGAAACCATCCTCTGCTCTAAATGTGAGATTTGGTCTTTGTCAATTGCCTTGAACCAAACAATGTGTTTGGGCTAGGTATTCATTAAGATGCTTTGTATTTAACACTTTGTTGTACATCGCTCTGGATAAGAGCGTCTGCCAAATGCCTGTAATGTAATGTAATGTAATGAATGGATTGAAATTGCTTGTGTATATTTGATTTCTCTATCAAACCCATGATTAACAGCACAACGTGGATAATCGGGTCTTCGTTTTAGTTTGGACCTCGTTAAGTTGAACAGTGAACGATCACACCTCAATGTTTCTTTAACACCGGAAATAATGACCCATCATCATTAGTTTCCTAACCACAAGAGCCCTATGGTGAGGTTGGTATTTTTTGTCGTATCTGTACTGCCAGTAGGTGGCAGCACCTGTCATTTTACTGTTGCTCTCAGATAGATAAGTATTACATTACAGTATTACATTTTTAATTATTTGGTAATAGAGAGTATGGACAGTATTAACTAATATAGAGATAATAAAGATAACTAATATCTTTGGGTCATTTATATTATACAGAAAGTGTACATCTCACACACTGTATCCATTTGCACAGGTACACTAAAGTATCTTTACACAAAGGTCCACAAATTGCACCATTTGAGATGCAAACATCAAATTAATAATCATGCAAATTAGTAATCCAGTACCCCGTCCAATCAATAACACATTAAATATATATATATACAGTATGTATTTATACACTTAATTCCCAGAAGCCTCGAATTTGAGGAAGAGAACCCACATTGTCCATAGTGCATTATGGAAATCAACTTTCTTCACCCTTTCCCGTCCATGCAAATGAGTAATTCGCATGAATTGCAAACTCTATTTATTGCTCGTATTTGCAGTCCAACAGGAGAGGAGAGTGTGACTGTACACGGGATGCAAATCATCCCGACTGATGATTTGCAGGAAGTCATAACGTGCCGTTTCTTGGTGAGAAAGCCTGACGCACACTGAATCACATGCTCCTGAACGGTATTTACTTTAAAAAATGTCAGTCATAAAACAGATATGTCAACGAGTGTATGGTTCCATGAAATGATAACATCTAAAGAATGTATGGATTTTATGTTTTGCAGGCCTTTGTCACATTAGTGGTGTGTTTTTCCGCTGTTCCAAATGAACGGGGACATTTTTTTCACAGCCCATGTTCTTGTTAAAGCGGTGACAGATTGAAGCTAATCGGAAATAAATTGACCAATTTGTCACTGCATGGTAGTGTTGTCAGAAAAAAATGCATACCTCATTAGTGGTTCACACAGAATGTAATATTGCTGTAGAGCTTTTTGTTTTTCGAATGGTGTTCAGTGCATTCAGCGTCATTCAACTACTTGGCTGGTTGTTCCTTTTAAAGCAGATTCTGGAAGCCTTTATATCCAGAGCTGTGAGTTCATTTTCAACGTCAAATGAAAGTCAAATGAATGATTTCCATATCATACATTTTCTGAAACAAAACCCAGGAGGAGTGATATCTTGTTAAAAACGTGTACACAGGACCCTTTTATTTTTGTCTGACCTGGCGAGAATGCGTAATATGAAAATTGTTTGAATGTGCAAAGACTTGTACATTTATTTCATATACATAAGTATTATCATAATATTATAAGTACATAAGTATTATGTTTCTAAAAATGCCCTGGGCTTGTTTCCATGTGTGCCAATGGCATCTGACATTGCTCTGTGAGTGAAATATAACCAAGGATATTGTTTGGTTCTGTGTAGCCAGCATCTATTAATTGCCTCACAAAGAACATCAAGTTATAGTTTGTGTGGTGTGCATAACCTAAGTTACCCTTTAGTCTCTGAAAACAGGTTTGACATGACAAGGACACATAATTGACTATAATTTGTGTATTATCCGTGAACTTTTATTTAACCACGAGCCACCTGCGTAATAAAGCAGATTGGAAGTGCAAGGGGAATATTGTACCCAATTAACTATAAGGGAGAAGGTCAGGTGACCATGCTGAAAGAGTCTATTTGGAAATACCAAGCCTGCATTTGTCTTGGCTTTATTTTATGCTCTTAAAAACGTCTGTGAGGATTAATGTCTCCGATTATCTCAGGAGAATTTCAATTCCTGTTCTCACCACGATCTCATCAAGTTCACATGCAGTCCATGCAGCTTCTGCCCTGTGACTGCTGCTCCATAGTCTGGTTGTCTTTTGTGCAGACCATGGTTAGCAGAGCGCTTTGTGGAGTCTTATGGCAAAAGCCTGATAATCAAATATGTTACCTGAAAAATCGACGTAAATCGAACTGAACAAAATAACCGACCAATCAAGTCAGAAAAACAGGCAAGCAAAAAAAATTAAAACAACAAAAACAACCACAGTTCACCCACGAAAAAAACAAAAACAAAACGAACAAAAACAAGCATATCTTGCTGCCTTCAAAGTGCAACAGTTAAACCCCTCCCCTGATTACCACACTGCGTCTTCCTCATTGGGTTCTAGTGCACCTTTCATTGAGTTCCTGTTTTTGCCGCTCAGAAGCTCACCAGACGTGTGCGTGAGTGTGGACGAGTCTTGTTTTGCTTCGCAACGTGCACCATTGAAGGATGTGGTCGCCTCGCTGGCTTTCCCTCCACGAATGAATGCCAATCGGATTAAAGATCCGAAGCCTTCTCTCAGACCCAGAGTCACTGTGAATGGCGTGGAGCATCGGGGATAAGTGCTGGTAAGTTGTCGAGCTGTCTGGAGAGGTCGTGCAGCCTCCGTCCTGTAATGTGCACGTCGGTTAAGAAGGGCATGGGAGAAAGACCAGGGGCCATGTCTTGCTGACTTTGGCGTGATGGATAAAATGTAAATGATTGGACAATGCAATGGCCATCATTCCCAGGTTCATGGGTATGGGTAATTAATCATGTCTACTAGTGGTAAAAGAGTGCACTTGATTTCATAGCATGTCTACTTAGTACTGTCACTAGCTTTACATTTCAGGCATTTAGCAGACACTCTTATCCAGAGCAACTTACAGTTTACCTTTCTTTACAGTCCATTTATACAGCTGGATATTAACTGAAGCAATTCAGGTTAAGTACCTTGCTCAAGGGTACAACGGCAGTGTCCCACCTGGGGATTGAACCTGCAACCTTAACGTTACAAGCCCAGTTCCCTAACCATTATACCACACTGCCTGCCTAAATAGCTTAAGTAATGTCATGTGTATGAGGCATGGTGTGGAATGATAGCAAAGAACATCTAAAGGGCTAGAGGGACACCCCTACAGCTGCACATTCAGTGAATGGATCAATCACTACAAGATTATCATTAGTTACTGCATGCTGACATTGTCTCATAAATATCTTGTATGTAACACTGGCCTGTTTATTAATAAGAACATAAGAACACATAATGACGAGAACGGGCCGTTCAGCCCATTTAGGCTCCTCATGTCCTAATCTAAAGAGTATCTAGTACTGCATCTAGCCTGGACTTCAATAGCCCAAGTGTTTCTGCCTCTCCTCCCCGACCTGGCAAGCTGTTCCAGGCATTGACAACTCTCTGTGTAAATGAAAACGTCCTAATATCCGTGCGGAATTTGCCTTTAACTAATTTCCACCTGTGGCCTCTTGTTCTGCTGACCCCACTTATCTTAAAAAATCATCGGTCGTTCACTTTGTTAATCCCTTTCAGGAATTTAAAAACCTCAATCAAATCTCCCAAAGTCTCCATTTGCTAAGCTTAAATAGATTGAGTGCCTTAAGTCTGTCCTCATAACTTTTACCTTTCGTACCAGGTATCAATTTAGTTGCCCTTCTTTGAACTTTTTGAAGAGCTTCTATGTCTGTCTTGTAGTGCGGTGTCCAGAACTGCACACAGGTGAGGTCTGACTAATGAATGTGTTTAAACTCCCCTCTCTGCACAGTGCCAGAGCATTCCGTACCGGAACCAGGTTCCGTACCCGAATTCAGACGCCAGTGTCAGAGCTGATTCTTCAGCGCTATAATTATTTAATTATTTAGGACACAGCACCACCTGAGTTTGTATCAGTATGGCAGAGGTCAGTGCGTGCAGCGTCTCCAAAAGCAGGCCACAGCTCTGGCCTCTGGTGTAGGTATTTTAACGAAGAGCATTCATTGGTTTACTCTGCCCCTGTGAAGTGTGCACCTCACCACCAGAAAGCCCTATCTCGCCATCTGTCTGTCAATGCCACATACCACAGAAACTGAGAATAAATCCATGTTAGAAAAACAAACATGCCGTGAGAATACAATTTTATATTTCAGTGGGGGTGTAGTGTCTTTCAGCTGAGCCGCTCATTATCTTTACACTGCAGATATATACATGTGTGAAACCGCGCTTCATGTAGTGTCCTTGGACACGTGCACAGTTATCAGTCAGAGACCGGTGTGGTTCACTGCTGACTGTACCCCCTTTCGTGCGTAATCATTGTTCATTTTTTTACTATAGGACTTGGTGATGTTGTAATCATTTTAAAGATCAAATGCATTTGTTTTGTATCAGTCTTTGGGGGAAATTATGCTGTGCTGAAACAGAAACATCTTATCTGTGCATTTACTAAAATTGAGGTTTCTTTTAGGTCAGCTATAGTAAGGGTCAGGATGACTGACGATGTTAACAAGAGAGAAAAGCTGCATTGATTGAAATACTGTACTTCTTTTGTAAAGAGCTTATTTTTTCTGCTGGGTTATATGGATGTTATATGCCATATTTCAAAAGATTACTCTGGGGACAAGGGCTTCTAGACTAGCCTTATACATGTTGAGTACTCAACAGCTAAAGAGACTTCTACCTACCCTGTGGCTAGTGATAATTCTGGTATCACTCTACGTTCTCAGGTTTGTATCTTTGTGATGAAAATAACATTTTGTATGCGGTTAATTTTTAGCACTGCTTCTGTATGATAGAAGTCTAACCCAATGTTCTCACTTCTGTATTTTGTTTTGAACTGGTGTTGAAGAGCTCTTTAGTTCAGAGTCCAATAATACCACATGCGTCACCTACAGTGACAAACAACAGATACAGGACGCTGAACCGGTTATAGAATAATGAATGTGATTGAATTTTGCAGTTTGCAGTTTGCAGTTATGTTTGCGTGATATACTTAATTTAATCATTTAACAGCTACAACAATTTTCACCTCCCCCCCCAATATTTTCCAAGAGTAAAAATGAATCACCTATTCAAGGATTGGGGAATCATTTCCTCACATTCATTTAAATATTTGTTTTCTGGAAAATGTGCTCTTTGAAATTGAAATGGTGCTAAAGATGGATTTGTTCATTACATAATCCAGCTGAGCATGTTGTGGGGTGAAACGTGCGACATATGGAGCTCACATCAAGCCGAGGATGTGGTGGTGATGGATTGGCTGGAGGCGAGGGGGCAAAATGATGTCATGACTGAAAAGAAAAGGAAGAACAGGAAGCAACTTCCTTCACAGCTTCCCCCCCAGACCCGCATAACTTCTCTTTCAGAATTATCCATATTATTAGATTGTCGTTCTAATTATACACAACGAGGGAGAAAAAGAGTACAAGTGCACACAGCTTGGTGCATGTGTTCACATGTATGCCGTAGAGCACTTTACTGGACATAGTTTACGTTACAGAGCATTTTTACAGAGCAGGTAAAGCTTTTGCATCACTGCTGCTGTGTTTTTGAGTACCCGAGCTTCATGACTGTGTGGTTTCCTCGTGGTCTGAAAACGCACTAACATTGTTCATTAAAGATCAAACTTATCCAGGGCAACATACGGTGTTTACCATATCAATATTCTGCGAGTCAATTACATGGCTGGACTAATGAGGAACCGGTGCAATATGGGGACGCTGTGATGGAGGAGGTGAAAGAAAACCTAACCTTGCTCAGTTCCTGTGGTTATTCATGTTCCTGTGGTACTCATCCCAAAATGTTGGGGTGGCTCAGAGTGCCATGTCATATCCTGGAACTACAATGTCTCAATCTGATGATGTAATAACCCCTCTCTTCTATTGGCTGTACAATTTACTTCAACTTGTGTCCTTTCTCGAATTTTCTCCCCAGGTCAACAGTGTAAATAAGAGGCAGACACCACAAATACAATGTTTCTTTTTTCTTTTATTTAACCTTTATTTCACCAGGTTAGTCTCATTGAGATTAGAAATCTCTTTTTCAAGAGAGACCTGGCCAAGAAAGCAGCAATAAATTACAGACACTACAAAAATGAAAAAACGAAAACATTTAACATAAAAGCAGTAGCTCGACATTTCAGCTATTCCCTTTTCAAGACCTCTTGAAAAAGCCATAGATTAAACGTCAAGCTGTTTGTGGTGTCTGGCTGCCATCACACAAGGAAAAATAAATAATTGAAAGGATTATTTTGGAGCGTGGTCTCACACCCAAAGATGTAGTATTTTGATTTGGAGTAGAACTACTTTGTATTGCAAAGGGGAATTTTTTAATTGCCATCTGTGTAAATAAGAAATTAGCAGTTACATAAATGCATGATACATTTATAAATAATAATAAAAAACATACAGGTGGACAAAATAATGGAAACACCCAACAACATATAAATATTTATTAACTAATAAGGAGTTGGGCCGCCCTTTGACTGAACTGTTTCTAGTTAGACATTGGCCTCCAGTCCTTTGAGAGGTGAACGGGGTGGAAATCTACTCAACACTCTGTTCACAAACTATGTTCCAGAAGTTTCCACAAATGTTAATCTGGTGATTGGGGAGGCCGTGGAAGGCGTTTGACTTTATCTTGGCATTGGAACCACTCTTGAATCCATTTAGTAGTGTGTATGGGGGCGCTATTGTCTTGGAATATGTCATTATATGGTTATATGGCTTTAATACATTATATGGTTTTTAGCAATTATCCTGTTAAGTGTCCGCCTATCCCTGTCGGTGAACTTCGACTTGCGACTGTTCCTCTATCTTGATTTCCTTGTTTGGCATATTCCATCATGATTTTTGACACTGTTCCCCTTGACACATTAAATCATTTTGCCATTTCTGTGACTGCAATTCGGGCACCAACTATTTGACCTCTTTCAGAATTTGTTAGCACTGTCATGTTGCTTCAGAAACTCACATATTAAGGTGTTGATTTTAAAACATATTTTATAGCAGACACATATTGGTAATTAGTATTGACATTAATATGAAAGATGTGTAAACTCCCTTTTAGTTGCGATTTAGTTCAAAATACCTTTTGGTGTTTCCATGATTATGTCTGCCCCCTGTACGTGTAGCCAGAGAATAGATATCTATCTCCATCGACATTTACTTACATATTTAATGTTCATGCGGATAGCTATTACACAGTAACCGAGAGATTAATGTTAACCTTTTGCCTGAGTCACAAAGAAAGTGATTGGGTGTTTTCCAGAGAAATGAAAGAGAAAAATGCCCCACCAGCCCACTCAAACCTCATCCCAGATTTTGTTTTTTAGCACAGATGAGTAAGTCTACCCACAGGGGTTGATGATCAAGAAATACTCTATCCCTGATTTACCCACATCAACTTAATGAAGACCCATCCTACTGATACAGTCCACATGAACAAAACACATATCCGCACAGTCTTAAGAGGCCCAGATATACACTACCGTTCAAAAGTTTGGGGTCACCTGCTGGAAACTATTTTTATCTCATAATTGACAATGCTTTACACCGTATACATTTCTGTAAATACTTTAAAATGACAAAAAACACATGTAACAATGAACAAAATGAACATCAAAGAAATGTTCAAGAAAATTATATTGAAAATTGAATCTTGGATTCCTCAAAATAGTCACCCTTTGGCGTGAGAATAGCCCCACAAACAGTGGCCATTCGGTTAATAAGTTTTAGCAGGAAATCACCCGACATGTTTTCCCAGCTATCCTGCAGCAATTCCCAGAGAAACTTGTGGGTTGCTTTGCTTTGACTCTTCCTTTCCAGTTTGTCCCATACAAGTTCTATGGGATTGAGGTCTGGACACTGGGCAGGCCAGGTCTTTAGTTTGAGTTGTTGTTCACATTCCTCCTTCACCAGATAGTTCTTGCACAACTTCAAGGTGTGTTTCGGGTCGTTATCTTGCTGAAGAATGAAGGAGTGCCCGATTAGCCATAGTCCAGATGGAAGGTGACCCCAAACTTTTGAACGGTAGTGTAAGTCATACTATATAAGCACCAAGCATCTTCATGTCTTTTTTACATTGTAGTAAATCTTTGCTTTAGTGCTCCAATACCGTTCTCATATCTCTTTGCATAGCTGCAATATATTCTGCAGACGGAAGGCCTATCCAACTACGGTATTTAAGAATTTAACAATTATTAGTCTGAGATATTAAGCATGAAGTAACACAGTATGTGCGTTAAGATTATATACAATGGGTGCAATGGGGCATTTACCAAAAAAGTAAATGCCCCATTAGACTTGAAATGATTAATGTCCAAGTGAAATGTAGCAACCTTTTGGTTCCGTAAGCTGTAAATATATTTCAGAGGTAGGCAAGCCTGGCCCTGGAGTTACCAGAGATGCTTCTGGTTTTGCTCCATCAGAACCCCTGACTACGTAAGTGGATTTATTATTAGGTTTAATGAACACAGGTGACCATGTTCTGGATGAACTCAGTGTTCCACCATTCAGACTCTGAATATTCAGGCTCAGGCTTGTAGCAATGGATAAAACTGTGTAGCTCAGCTCGGATGGAACAGAACCTGAAAGGTCTCTGGCACTCTATGACCAGGGTTGCCTACCCCAGCCCTAAATAGCATTGCTCCAGATAATAAGGACTGCACATATGCTAATTCTGTGGGTAAGTTTTACTAACCTTTAGTACATTTTGGCTGAGATTTTTTTTTATATAAGAAATTTGGGCAGCACATTCTGATTCTCCACAAAGATATTCTACCGGTTTCATCTCAGTGACCTTCATTGATGAGCAACACCTTTCTTGTGGATGTTAACCTCTAACTCTGAAACTCCCTGTATGCGCAACACATTTCTCCCCTTCCTGTTTGCTTCATTTCGGGTCTTATCTGCAGAATCACTCTCATCACATTTACTCTGTTCTTAACACTGTCACATAGCAACCGTTCCAGACCAGGAGCTTCTCTTTTTAAACATTTCTGAAAAGTTCTCAATGGCACTGTCAACTGAATTGTGAAACTGGGTATCTATCTTCCCCCACCAGATGTTTTCTGGCATCCAGTGACCTATTCGATACTCCCACTCAGAGGTTGGTCATTAAAAGTATACTGAAGGATTTGATGTCATCGCTCAGTGGCTTCTTAGACAAATGCACTGGAACGGATACAAACTGCAATCCAACCATTAGTCACACCGGCCTCTGGCGCTCAATGAGTTTTCGAGATGGTAAGAGCTGAAAGTGGCTCAGCTTATTAGCTCCAATGCCGAGATGGCATCTTTCCTCCTTGACAGGTGAGCAAGGCTGGTTAGCATTTGCAAGGATAGCTATCACCGACAAGCCTACCTCAACATGTTCCTGCAGTTGTCAATGGCTACAAGCCTACGGCCAAGAAGTGACTGATGGGCACACTTGCCACGGCCGATTAGTTCTAGCTATAGCAGATTGTAGTGAATGCCTAAATACCAGTATAGGAAATCTAGAATTAAATATATTTACGCATTAATTTCCTTTAAAAATTGCTTTTTTTTTTCCTTCTCGCTATCAGTTATGAAGGTTCAACTGGCAATGCGAGACTGTGGTCCAAAGAACTACAGGCACTTCCGTTGTCATGTGTGTTGCTAACACTACCTCTAGTGCAGTGATGACTTAAAATGACACATTTAAGCAAGTGTTGCATAAATAATGAACAATAGGTGACACTTGCCTAAATGTGTCAAATACAGTGCATGGCTACCTCACTCCTCTTTGTCCATAGCGAGAGGTAGCAAGGGTCTTCTCCAGAAGAGGTTAGCATGCAGACACAAGCGAGGGACGAGATCTCTTGCCTGTCTAAACGCAGCATTCATACAATTTGTTTCAGTGTGCTCATTGTACATGTTCCTTTCCCAGGAATGGAGGTTTATGCGCATGTGAATGTAAAAAGTGTTAATATTTACATTGCAGATCAAAAATGTTAGTTCACACCAGCAAATTTAGAATGAAGCTAAAAATGTTATATTAAGGGACAGGTTGGTATCTTTAAATCATCAATTGGCATTTCGGGGTTTAAGGTATCAGTTAGTTTCTTCATATACATCGTCTGTAAAAAATAAATAAGGAGGGGCCATTTTCCTGACGTTTCCTCAGAAGTGACAGCAAGGTTAAGCTGTACTAGGAAAACGTGAACGGCCAGGCATATAATCGGGCAGGGTCTTAACCCCTTATTGCCTGAATAAAATAAAAAAATTAAATAAATTTTTTGCTGTATTAAGGTCTTAAGGGGTTTGAGGCTAATTTGCAGCAATCGTCAACAAGGGGTTAAGCCACTCAAATTTCCATGACGACACAAGTACCTGGGAAAATATCTATTTTAATGTTAATGTGGACCAATGGAATATTACTGATCGAGGCTCAGTATCCTTGCTGATCGAGCCCAGCGAGGAGCTCCCTGTGTTGGCAGCGTTTTACTCGTAAAAGGGAAGCACTTACAGTAGCGCGTTATTGTTCGACTCCTGTTATTTCCTGAAACCATTAGGAGCCAATTCTCAATAAGAGGAATCGCAGCTTGTTTACGACAGAGAGGAAAGTCATTTGGAGTATCTAACCGTATCAAGCAGGGGCTCCCAGCACAATGTAGTGCTTCTGCTGTTCTGTGGGAGTCTATTGGCCTCGTGGATCACAGACAATAGCGCGGCACCTGTTTCCTCGGCAGGCCAGGGGAATGATCTTCCTGTTTGGTGCCGTTGGGAACGCCAAACGGCGAGAAGCAGGGAAGACTCTCAGGCCGGTGTTCACACCGATGCACCGCAGGGCTCGCTTCATAATGCTGCTGACTAAATGTCCCTGCTGGGTGTGAAGGGACAGGCTGGGGCAGCGCTCAGGAAAAGGTAGCCGTGCCACCTGGAGCCATTTTTACTCCGCACAGGTGCATTGCCTCTCGTTATAGCTTGCTGCGAAGAGGCCGCGCCCTTTTACCCGACCTGCCTTTGACACACATTATGATTGTAGGAGGCTGAAATCCCCACACCAATCGCAAAGTTGTAATACAGAGAGCTGCGGTGCTTTCCCCCAAAAAAGTACTACTGATAAACAATGCAGATGAGGGCGCAGACTGAGAGCAGGCGCATTAAAAAAAAGCCTTTCTCTGTGCTTTTCAGCGCATTCATTTGATATGAAGAGATCAATGAAAAAGCTGGACCAGTTTCCGTTGAGAATGGCCCAGCCGAAACACCGGTGCAGCTGCTCATGACCTTTTCATATCAAATGAACTGAAAATCATAGACAGGGCCCATATTTCTTTAGGCGTGTGCACTCAGTCTGTGCCTCCTTCGACCGATATTATCCTTGTTGTGTGTGCAATTCTGCAGGGCCTGTCACAAAGCCTCAACGCTTACCTCTGATTGATCCAGGACCTGGAGCAACGCCTCGGTACATTGAATGTCATTGGTGTTCACTCCTGCTGTCTCCTCTCTTACTGCTCTCCTGGCGGCTGCTCAACCCGTGGGGGTGTTTGGGGCAGAGCCCTGCTGTCGCTGCCTTCAAGGATTACCTGACAGCCATGTCCTTATGCAAATTCCACCGTAATGAACCATGATTTTTGTCACGCAGGTCATTATAATTCATAATCTCTAATTAGTTCACCGATGCACATGCAATCCTTAAACTGCTTCACTGGCCTGATAATAACTGTGTGAGTTAATGTCCAGTTGTGCTTGTACGTTATGTCATGCCCTTTAGCGATTCTGTATTGGTACATTTGCCCTGACGTTTTAAACTGTTGTCAAGTGGAAATTAGTTGTCTACGAGGAAAGCAAGAATCTGTAGTGATGCATTACCACAAGCTTTAGGCCAGCCTGTTTACACTGAGTAGTTCTATGTAACATAAGCAGAAACGTCATTGGTCAACTGACAGATGGTTTTCATTCCTTGTTGCAAAATCTGAAAATGTGGAAGTAAACTTGTTGACATTCAAAAGGACATGCACACATCCCCTTATGAAAACGGTATGATTTCACGATTACAACATCTACCGTTTCAACGGAATTGTGTAGAGCGTCTTTATTCACTTATATATTTATTCATGAATGTTACGGAGACCTTTAGCAAATTAATTGCGGGCATTGCATATCTGTTCATCCACTGTCCTCTCAAGAGTCGTACAAAGTGAAAAACTATTTCAGCGAACCCCCAGCCTAACCTCAACACAAACGCGTGTGTGTATGTCAGCTCTGCTGTTTGACAGAGGCCAAGAATCAGCTGCTGTAGTGCTCACTTCCTTTTTCTTACGCCCACTTAGTCATGTCATTTTACTTTGTCATTAATGGTACTATTTACCGTGTACCATGAAAGGCACACAAAATATGGAACTGAAGTTTTATGTGCCAGTTTTATGTCCACTTGGTAGCCGAGTGCTTGTGCTTGTGTCCTGAGAGCTTTGTGCCTTGAGTTGTGTGCACATCCTACAGGAATGGCTTAAGTGTTCATGAAGGAGCTCCCTAGTGGCCAGTGCTGGCCAGGTGCCCCCTCCCCAGTTTCCCCATCCGCCACTCTGCACAAGGTCTATCAGCCCCAGCTGCACACAATGATCGTTTCCTGTCTCATATCCACAAGAAAAGCCCCTCTTTTGTAAAGATAAAGATAGGGAGCCATTCATCCTCTGAGGAGCCTGCCTCAGTAGCAGGTTAGTGTGTGACAGAAGGGGGGTCACTGCCAAAACTGCCTCAATAGCAGGTCAGTGTGTGACAGGGAGGTCAGTGCCGAAACTGTCTCTGCAGCAGGTCAGTGTATGACAGGGGGGGTCAGTGCCTCTGGGTTTAATGTGCCTACCTCCCTTGATGGCAGAAAAGCAAAGGCCATGGGTTTGGTGATCATTTACATTGAGACGGTCTCATCCGGAGACAGTTGCACACTTGCAATTTTTACCTTCAATTTATACAGCTTACTCAAGGGTATAACGGCACCTGTGCTACAAGCCCAGTTCCCTACACTCTCAGAAAAAAGATATCATGTTGTACCAGTTAAGTTACAAATGCTTGTCACTGTGGCCCTCACTATGGCAAAATAATGATACAGTCCAATGCAATATGCTGTACGTGGAGAGAAAGTGACTGGATGCCGTTCACTGGAGGTTGTCTTTAAGAGTAATGTTTTTGAATAGAGGACAATTGTGATAAATCTCTTAGTTGTACCAAAAAAAAGTGTTTTTAAAGGGGACCGCTCCCAGATTTCTAAGATAAGATCGACAAAAATATTTACCATCGAGGTGTCAGTTTCATTTTTAATACATCGTATTGCAACAATTGTCAAGAATAGCTCATACATTCACGGATCAAATTATAGAAACATGGGAGCGTTAAAAGTAGCGCTTTGTGCTAAGAAAGTATCAAAGAAAAGCAAAGTCAAACACACTCTGGAAAGCAAAGGGCATTCTGTTATTTTTCTTGTGTATGTATATGTTCTCTTGTGCACTGTGCGAGGTAACTCCCATCTAATGATTACATTTATGGATTTGAGATAAGCATATTGCTTCCATTGAATGGGCAGAGAAGTGACATTAAGCCCTTCTGTTCCTGATACTCCACGATAATATTCAAATGTGTCGTGTGTGTAGTTTTTTCATGCTACCTCATTTGCCCTTTGATACATAAACAACATTTGTTTTCCTCCTGGGTATTACCCATTTCAACTTTATCACGTTTCCTGTATGACAGAACTACTGTTATCACTGTTAACCGGTTCAGCTTCATTTGAAAGAGAAACACATTCAGTCTTGAAATCAGAAGCTAACAATCACCTGCAACTTTGCTCTAATTCGAGCGTCATTCTTGTTGCTATGTGGGGTTGAGTTGCCATAGCGATATAGCTAAGGTGATTTCACTTTGCTGAAGCTTGTGTTGGAAGCATGATGCCCGAGCTGCAGGGTCCTCACTTTGGTTTGTGGGACTGTTGGGGAAAGGGTGACGAAATCAAAGTGGAAAAGCACACACCTCAGGATTCTCAAAGCGCTGACCAGCGAAATAACACTAGAAGTGACAGATTAATAAAGGACGGCCTCACTCTCTTCTCCTTTGACTTTTTAGACCGTGATTCCCCGGCTTTGGCCCTGGAGAGCTGCAGGGTGTGCTGGTTTTTGTTGTTATTTCAGTTCTTAATTGATCGATTCATGTGGTTGATTGATGTAGTTAACTCACCTCACCTGGTTTCTTGGGTTCTAATCGGTAGCTGATTATAAGGTGAAAACAAAAGCCAGAGTGCCTGCGGCCCTCCAGGACCAGAGTCGGGGCCCTGTTTTATAACGACGTTTGGCCACAAACATTTCTTCCGCATAGTATAAAAATCTACACTGCAAAGGGACCAAGTGTAGACACATCTGCGTGTGTGTGCGCCAGTGAACCTGACTCACACCACAGTGATTTAGAACGCAGTTTCTCTCAAGACATTTATTTTTGTATCCTAATGACTATTGCACCTGTGGCCATGTCTGACCATCTCTGAGTCACATGCCTTGTTTACAATAATTAATGTTATATGCCTCTTGGGGGATTGTTTTTTTGATGGGGATTGCCAGCACAAATAGTCATATATGATTTGTGTTGGCCTTGCTAAAGCTCTCCAAGGTACACCAGGTCTGTTTCTGTCAAAGAAAAATGTGTGCTTCATCTTAATAGAGTTAAGTGCCTCAGAAAGATGTGACATCCTATTTTTTTCGTACATTTTGTCCGCTGCACAGTGTGCCGGAGACGGAACATTGAGTCACCGATGTTACCTCACTGTGGAAGTGACACTTCTGATTCCCCCTCTGCTTTAGACGGCACATCAGGTGCAATGCCCAGTGGGGTTTTTTAAAGCGTCTTCTGTCATGAAGACTGAATCTAAGAATGATCATGGGGAAGTTGTGTGGCATTGGTTTTACTATTGTGCCATGTAGGAGACGCTTTTATCCAAAGCGACTTTTAGTGAACGCATACATTTTTCAGTGTATGTGGTCCCAATGGGAAGTGAACCCACAACCTAAGCGTTGTCAATGCTATGCTCTACCTACTGAGCCACACAGAACAGAACCAGAACAGAACTATTAACCCCCCCCCCTGGGAGAATGCTCTGACTCATTGTAAAATTCCACAATGTGGCAAAAGTAGGAAGTCACTACAGCAACATTGACCTGCATTACATAGGCTCTCCATGGCCTCCATTATTTTGTCACTTGTGGCTGTCGGTAGCATCAGACCTTTATTACAGGTGTCAGCTGGAAGGCAACATAAATGATATAGGCCTTGACAGGAACGTCAGCGGGCGGTCGAGCGAGAGTTTGCTTTTATTACAAATGGATTCCATCAAAACTACACTTCTGTGCAACATAAATAAAACTTGAGGATACGTTTAAACTTCGACAGTGACGTACGATTTCCATCCTAAGGCAGTGGGGCAATTTCCTTGCCTCCCAGAGGTCATATTTACTTGCCTGCCCAAGGTCGTTCGAAGACAGGGGAGCCACGTATGAGGATGTTGTTTTGAAAGGCTGGGGGCTTTAACTGGTATCAGGAAAAGAAACAGACCGTCTCTGTGAATACCATAAATTCCCAGCATCCTGCTTTGTATTTTCACAGTAACACATCGTGACATTTTCATAATTCATATAACCGATTCCCTGTCATGCAAAACTTTACTCTTGTTGTTTTCTTTTCCCCGTACGTGACGCCAATGTGTTATATTTGTCTGGAGTCAAGGTGGTCAACTCTTGGTCCTGTGGGTTGCAGGTATTTGCTCTAACCAATCAACTGAACCACCTGATATCAGTTAGTTCCCATCTTAAACCAAGAAAGTATACTAACCAGTGGCGCCAGTTGTAGTCAGTGCTCGTCTGGAACAAATACCTGCAGCCTCTGCAGCCCTCAGGACCGGGAGCTGAGCACCTGCGGTCCAGAGAGCGTAATGGAGGTCTTTCGGAATGCTTTTCCACAGGCATCCAGCTGGGCTGACTATCTCTGCAGAGAGAGACGGGCCCCTGGTTGTGATATAGCCTGGGTGGCTGACTGATCAGACTCTAATGTGTTGGCACTTCCACAGGAGATGAGATAAGATGCAGCACACCTCCTGTACAGAGGACCGCATCCACCACGCCCTGGCGAGGTGCTTGGATGGCCTGAGTCTCGGGCCCGCCCCAACACAGTCCTGGCACGGTAAGCCCACTCTCCTGACCTCATGGGGCGGGATGGGACGGGATGGGGTGGGGGATGTGCCCTGTGCGGGAGCTGTTTGCTGTAATAAAGACTAACCAACCCATTCATGGCTATGTTGGCACCAGAGAGGAGCAAGGACAGGATGTTGCTAAAGGGCACATAAACAGCGTGACCTAAACCCACAGCTTTCGGGTTCATTCAGGTTCATTCAGGTTAATGCCCAAACTACTCCCCTACTCTATACTTCAGAGAGTTTGTGATACTAAAAATAAGAGCATAATAGAGGGAACAGATTCAGTCTGAGATCACACTTTAGAACAGAACATTTTAATACTACTGATGGTAGTAAATACCTCTAAAATGTGCCCTCTTTTTCACAAAATATATCAAAGAAGTCAGAGTTTTTCAATCACAAGTGCCTATTGGTCAATTCAGTTCACCTTCTGCAAAATACAGATGTCAGTGGCGTCCTGTGGCAGAGGCACACATGGCAGTGAGGTTTCTTTAGGTTCCGTTTAAGTTCTTGGTATTTGGGTAAAAGGAAAACTGAATGTTAACACGTTGGCTGAGGAGGAAGTGGTAGAACGTACCATACTGCACCACATGATGAGGCAGAGAATAGGAGAACAGGGGTGGGTTACAGTGGGCGTAGTCACCCACTTACAAACACTGTCGGCTGTGACACACTTCGGAAGTGGTAACACTTCAGTGATGCAGTTCGCATTAAGTTTACTATTGAAGTCTTACTGAACCCACTGAAAATATCCAACTGAATTAGATTTTTTTTATGCTCTGGTTTGAACTGCTTTTTAACCGTTGCATCAATAATTAAATGTTAAAAAAAAAAAAACATGACGTAGTTTTCACCACAACTTGAGAGGTGTGCCTCCTGTTCCATTTAATATGTGCATCTTGTGCTGATTTTGTATCCAGCATGGTGTAATAAGGTTTTCTGACAAGGGCTAAAACAACATAAACAACATCCATACTTTTGTGTTGAAGAGATCCGCAGTTTTGAGCCCTTACTGTTAAAAAGTGACATTTCTTCTGATCCGAAAAAAGGCCCAGGATTACATTTTAACTTCAATTATATCATTATAATCAGTTTTTATCATGTCAATAAAATAATAGAATGCACACAAAGTTTCATGTGGTCCAGGTTTACTAGAGGTACATCACTTAACTTGAAAGTTCACAAGGTCAAAGGGTGTTCGAAAGTTAGGAAGATCACTCAAAGAGCTCCATTCGAAATTTTAATAACAACAATGGTTGTACAAAGCATACATGTTTCTGTCAAAATGTTTTGGGTAAAACCTTAGTGGTGTATGTTTCTGACAATACAATTCTGGTATACCTGTAGTCAAAAATGAGGTTAGTCTAAGTTTCGATTAAAACATTGGTGGTACTGCAAGTGTTTCTGTCAAAAAGGTTAGTTGGACACTTTTCAGGTAAAATGTCATTCGTATGTTGTAGTTACACTGTTTGTGGTACAAGTTTCAGTCAAAATGTTGGTGGTATACATTTCAGAGTGACCGTCCTGATTGTCAGTTACATTCAGAGAAGCACTTTGACAGCTTGCCTTGTATTTCAATAATACTGAATCTTAATGGTAAAAAAGAGTGACAGAATGTAGCAGAAATCCATAAGTAAACAAACAGTTCACATTTCAATCAATTTAACAAATACACCACTGTATGTGAAAATTTGAGCTGAGGCAATAATGTCAAATTAAACTAAAGCAAAAATGTTTTACTGATGAGGCATACTTATAGGTGAATAATTGAATTCGTTATGATGGCCATTTTCATTCAGCAGTATGTTTGAGCTTTCTTTATTTTACACAATTGGCAGAATTAATGAATTATTTAGTACTTCATGTAGTATAATAACAAGCAGGTCTGTGGGGGGAAATCGACGCCATCTTGAGACTCCTTTGCTCAGCCTTTGCCCACTTCATCCCATTGTGAGGCTGGCATAGTAAACACGAGACAAACAACACTAAAACGGATCGCCTTCACATTTAGCAGACCCTCTTGTCCAGAGTGACTCACACAGCGTATATTTTTACACACGATCCATTCACACAGCTCGATATTTTACTGAAGCAATTCAGGTTGAGTGCCTCGCTCAAGGCCAGTGTCGCACCTGGGAATTGAGTTATATTGAGTTCCTTAAAGGCTATGTTGCACCGTTGCTGGATTAGCCAGTCAGCTCTGAGCTATCTCCTTTATCACCTCTGTGGAATGCAAGTACAATTGGGACCGGAGCACGGCTGTGATATTCAAGTGCAGGCACTCATTTGTTTTACTTTAGATTAGCCTTTAGGTATGGCACACTAGGGAGCACAGCTGATTTTGAAAATACCATTTTGGTGCAATTAAATGATAGTCTTTATGTTACATTACATTACAGTGATTTGGTAGGTGCTTTCATCCAAAGTGATTTACAGTAGGTGCATTCAGCTTAAGTAGGTAAAGAAGAACCACATGTCCACCTCCTATATAGATATATGAGATTAGATGAGGTATTGATTCTTTCAGTGGAACTGTAACACTTCATTCTTGGTGTGGAATTGTGATTTCGCAACACATTAGCACCAATAAACCTTACAGAATTTATTTATAATGCCCAGAATAAGATGCTAAAATGTGCATTGAGGACCTGTCTTTCTCCTGTCCTGTCAAATATGTATGTGAGTTTTGATTTGTGAGTACTTCTCAGTGTTAGTATGGCTATTAGCATTGTGACTCTCACCTTGTGGGTGGGAGCGTATGAGCAAATTGGTATGTCCACAGGTCTAAGCCTATACATGCTGCTTCTCACACGTGTCTTTGTGTTTGTGTGTGTGTGTGTGTGTGTGTGTGTGTGTGTGTGTGTGTGTGTGTGTGTGTGTGTGTGTCTGTGTATGTGTGTGTATATGTATGTGTGTGTGTGCGTGCTTGTATTTGTATGTGACTGTGTGTGTGTTTGTATGTGTGGGCATGTTTGTGTGTGTATGTATTTGTGTGTGTGTGTTTGTATGTGTGGGCATGTTTGTGTGTGTGTGTGTGTGCGTGTGTGTGTGTGTATGTATTTGTGTGTTTGTGTGTGTGTGTGTGCATGTATTTGCATGTGTGTGTGTTTGTATGTGTGGGCATGTTTGTATGTGTGTGTGTGTGTGTGTGTGTGTGTGTGCATGTATTTGCATGTGTGTGTGTTTGTATGTGTGGGCATGTTTGTGTGTGTGTGTATATGTATTTGTGTGTGCGTGTGTGTGTGTGTGCCTGTGTGCGTGTATTTGCGTGTGTGTTCAGCTGGGCTGAGCATGAACCGCTGGAGTCTGGAAGAGCTGCTGAAGAGGGACCCTGAGAACTTCCTCATCCTCCTGCAGGAGATCCTCAGGAGGTGCAGAGAGGTAGGAGCACAAAGCGCTGTCCCTCTACTCACATTTCCTCTCCGATATTACCCTCGTTATGGATTCTCCCTACTAACATTTTACATTACATTAAATGTCAAATGTAACTCCATTTTTTGGAGTATAGTGTTGAACAAGTAAACAGTGGTGAAGAGAATTTTGCTAGATGGACAGAGTTCTGTGGTAGTGGAGTCTGAAGAGGTGGGTTTTGAGTCTCTTGCGGAAGATCGCAAGTGATTCCGCTAAGAAATATCCTGGGTATGTTTCCCTTTAATGGCATATTTTTAATTGAAGTGAGTATACTAGATATCATATTTGAACCAGTGTGTGTACTGGATATGTTTTTTGAATCTGTGTTTGTACTGGATATGATGTTTGAATTGGTGTGCGTACTGGGATATGTTATTTGAAATAGTGCGCCCTCTGCAGGCATGTGCACAACGCAACAATGCAGTGTTGTACTAAGAACACAAGTACATAAGAATACACACTGATGAGAACAGGCCGTTCAGCCCATTTAGGCTCGTCATTTTTTTTGTCTAAAGAATATCCTGTGTTGCATCAAGCCTGGACTTGAGTACCCCAAGTGTTTCTGTCTCCATTACATGACCTGACATGTAGTGCAGGCATATACTGTATCCATGGTGCAGGGATCAGGATGCAGGGTTCTGGGTGTAGGGTGCAGGGATCAGAATGCATGATGTAGGGTGTAGTGTACATGGTGATGCTGAAGGGTGTAGGGAGCAGGGTGTAGGCTGTAATGTACATGGTGATGCTGAAGGGTGTAGGGAGCAGGGTGTAGGCTGTAGTGTACATGGTGATGCTGAAGGGTGTAGGTAGCATGATGTAGGGTGTAGTGTACATGGTGATGCTGAAGGGTGTAGGTAGCATGATGTAGGGTGTAGTGTACATGGTGATGCTGAAGGGTGTAGGCTGTAGTGTACATGGTGATGCTGAAGGGTGTAGGGAGCGTGATGTATGGTGTAGTGTACATGGTGATGCTGAAGGGTGTAGGCTGTAGTGTACATGGTGATGCTGAAGGGTGTAGGGAGCAGGGTGTAGGGTGTAGTGTACATGGTGATGCTGAAGGGTGTAGGGAGCGGGGTGTAGGGTGCTTGGGTCTCAGTGGAAGCCCAGCTGACTGTTGTGTGCTGCGTCTGCTGGTTGCTCTCTCCTCAGGTCCGGGAGCAGTGTCAGTATGGGCTGGTGGCACCGCTGGCGCTCATGTTCTCCTCCACCCTCCTGCAGGTACAGGGCTGAGTTCAACACATCGCCATGCAGCCTCTTCTCAATGAAAAGTCCCAGGGCACCACCGGGCCAAACAGCCACTGATGTAGACTTCCGAGAGAATAAAGCCAACATGATTTCACCCACTGCCTGCTTACAGTCCTGTGTTAGTTGCACCAGCTCTCATAAAAGCTCCCTTTGCGTAGCTGCATTCCACAGTTATAGTGGTGCCCTCTCAATGTTGTGTATTTGTGTGCGTGCGTGTGCGTGTGTGTGTGTGTGTGTGTGTGTGTGTGCGTGCGTGCCTGCGTGTGTGTGCGTGTGCGTGTGCGTGCGTGTGTGTGTGTGTGTGCCATTCCCTTCCACCGCACGGCTCTGAACGCCCTGTGCTTGCTCTCAGACACCCTACTTCCCCCCGGACTGTGCGATACTGACAGAGGCTTGTGAGGTGTTCCGTTGCTTCCTTACCTGGCCTGAGCCTTACTGCAGCCTTTGCCAAGACCTGCTCATCACCCTCCACCAGGAGCTCAGGGCCCCAGGTAACTTCCTGTGCCCTCCGGGGCCACCTCGCTGCCAATGTCAAAAACAGAGCCCACAACTCTACTGACCAGCATGAAGAGGAAAAACTGTACGGTGTTTTCTATCGCCATCTAGTGAACAAAATAAATAATGCCACAGGGCTTTTTTGCAGAACATCAGAGGTTTAGGGTTAAAGCAAGAATAACTGTAACATATGAACTGTCCATGTGTGAATAAGTCACAGGAATTGTGAATTATAAGCAGTAGATTGTGTGATATGCATATTAATTCTGATTTAAAGACCGATATCCTTAATCTCTCTCTCATTTCTAAAGCTTTATTATTTAAAATGTATTGTAAATTGGCAGCTAAATGCTAATCTAATGAGCTGAGATGGTTTTTGTTTTAGTTTTAAGTTAATACTTACCCTCCCCAATACTATTCAGCCCAACAGCTGCACCTACACACTGTAAAGTCATTCATTAAAGGTGGATGTGGTTTTGTGGAAGATGAGGAACTAAAGGACACACAATAATTGTTCACCAGAAAAGCAGAAATGGCGTCTGTAAAAATGATATTTCCTCATGCTACGCTTTACACGCAAACGTGCTGAAACTGGGATGCAGCCCACATCAGCCATTCATATGCATAACTGGGCAGATAATATCAAGTAATCTAGCAATTTTGTGTGGGTGTGTGTGTGTGTGTCTGTCCGTCTGAATTCATTGATAACATTATCTGTGCAAAGAGAAAATAAGAGCTAGAGAGAGCATTGAGCTGAGTGAAAATCAAAACAACGAACTACTGTAACTTAAGTATATTCCTCTTGGATCGGTGTATCTTATATATAGTATATGCCATTTAGCAGACGCTTTTATCCAAGGTGACTTACACTAGTGAATGCATAACTTTTTTCAGTATATGTGGTCCTGTTGGGGATCGAACCCACAACCTAAGCATTGCCAACGTCGTGCTCTACCTACTGAGCCACACAGAACCATCTTTATCTGTGTATTTTACACCTGCATGTGTATTTCCCTCAGGTATCTCCTACCACAGGCTGGTGAGAGCAGAGCAAGGCTTGGCCACCACTAACCGCCGCTCAAAGACCATGTGAGTCACGCGCGATTGGCCGCGACAGAATTATTTTATTCCTATTGGTGGTCCAGCTGCAGGATACCAGAAGGAAGTTGTAAAAGTGCTTGTAAAGCGTTTTTGAGTTCCTTGGGGAAAAAAGCGCTATATAAATCCAATGTTTGTTAATTCCTTCATTCATTCATTCATTTAAGTGTGAATCATCGGTCTGTTTTTATTTTATTTTTAAAAATTCTGTGAACACGTTACATGTTAAATGTTTATTGCAATGTCGTCTTCCCTTGGACTGCGATAGATATTTTTAATTGATAGTGTATTTTAACTTAGGCTTATCTGGACACCCAAGCCTACTTCTGCTTTTAGATTTTTTCCTCCTGCAAAAAAGGGACGTTTGTAGACTAGGAGTGGGGGGAGGGCTGCAGTAATTCCCCCCTTGCACTATAACCCACTTATTATTTACCAGACTTCCTCCTGTTTGCTCATCACCCGCAGAAGCATGATTATTTTCATCTGTGGGTTTCAGAAAACCCAGAGAGCTCATACGGGTGTGCTTCTCACCATGTTCACATTGGCTGTTTGGGGAATTGTCTCTGTTTTGAGCTATGATGATTGAAATGTAGACTACCAATCAATGCAGGTTTTACAGGGGTTTCCATTAGCTGGCACACATGGGCAGACCTATGAGCGTGTCTTCTGTGTGTGTGTGTGTGTGTGTGTGTGTCTGCGTCTGCGTGTGTGGGTGTGGGTGTGTGTGTATGTGCGTAATTTTGAGTGTATAATTTTATGTTTCATTTTTTGTGATTGTGAGTGTGTAATAATATGTGTGTGTGATTGTGAATGAGTAATGGTGAGTGTGTAATGGTGTGTGTGTGTGTGTGTGTGTGTGATTGTGTGATTGTGAGTGTGTAATGGTGTGTGTGTATATATGATTGTGTGTGTGTGTGTGTGTGTGTGTGTGTACTTGTGAGTGTGTAATGGTGTGTGTGTAATTGTGAGTATGTAATGGTGTGTATGTGTGTGTGTAATGGTGTGTATGTGTGTGTGTAATGGTGAGTGTGTGAGTGTGTAATGGTGTGTATGTGTGTGTGTA
The DNA here is from genome assembly GCA_029706075.1 of Aldrovandia affinis. Classification (NCBI taxonomy): domain Eukaryota; kingdom Metazoa; phylum Chordata; class Actinopteri; order Notacanthiformes; family Halosauridae; genus Aldrovandia; species Aldrovandia affinis. The sequence goes on from JAINUG010000318.1 coordinate 329,891, forward strand.
ATGGTGAGTGTGTAATGGTGAGTGTGTGAGTGTGTAATGGTGTGTGTGTAATGGTGTGTGTGTAATGGTGAGTGTAATGGTGTGTGTGTAATGGTGTGTGTGTAATGGTGAGTGTGTAATGGTGTGTGTGTAATGGTGAGTGTGTGAGTGTGTAATGGTGTGTGTGTAATGGTGAATGTGTAATGGTGTGTGTGTGGTGGTGTGTGTGTGTGTAATGGTGAGTGTGTAATGGTGAGTGTGTAATGGTGTGTGTCTGAGTGTGTAATGGTGAGTGTGTGAGTGTGTGTGTGTGTGTTATTGTTATTGTGAGTGTGTAATGGTATGTGTGTGAGTGTGAAATGGTGAGTGTGTAATGGTGTGTATATGGCTGGTTTTCTCTCAGGACGGTTCTGCTGATGAACTCCATTGACGTGCCCCCTGAGTTCCTCTCCGTGTCAGAGCAGCTGAGCAGCATCCAGTACTCCCAGCAGGACACGTACATCACCCTCATCAAACACACGTACCAGTCTGCCCTGGGCACAAAGTACCCTCTCCAGAGCATGCACAAGGCCCTGCAGGTATACCATGTTGCGCATAGCTACATTTACATTTTCAACACAGTCCGATATCTGTCACCTTTTATTTAGTGCAAATAAACTGACAGCCTGGGAAGTGTAACCAACACAGGTACGCATATATATCCTGAGAACGCACGGCTTGTTCTGGTACATTCAGTATACCGCGCAGCGTGTGTGGGCTGCTGCACATTGGTTATGTCCCACTCTTGGCTTTTGTGCTTCTCAGACATTTTGGTGGTCAATATACAGTATTGTATTTTTATGTTCTGTAATATGTAAGAGTTATGCAAATTAAAACAAAGTTATCAAGTTGGAGTTTCCTTTAGACCTTTTCTTTATTCAGAATAAATAAAAACAATTACCTGTATTTACAGTATGCAAACCTAAGTAATGTATATTAGAGCTGATTTCCTCTATTCTGTTTATTACAGTATACACTACACTACTGTATAAACATTTAAAAATATACAAAAAATGTTATAAATGGTGCAAAGGTGACATTAAAACAATATCTAAAGATGGTTGACACAAACCCACTACCAGTACAGTATGCTTGAAATATCGGTAAGGGGCGGCTCCTCGCTTATCAACCAATTCGCTTAATGACCTAGTTGTAGGAACGGAACTCGGTCGTTAAGTGAGGAGTGCCTGTATACATATATATATATATATATATAAACATCATATTTACATACAAATATTTATTTTGGGTCAAATGAATTGGTCTATATGCACGTTTTTAAATGAGCATAAACATAAGGTGCATTCATTAACGAATGAGGCCCTGTTTTTCACCGTCCAGTCAAAATCGGTGGAGGAGCTGGGACAGATCTTCTCTGCCGTGACTGAGGTGCTGGAGATCGCTGCCTCGATGGAGGTCCCGCACAAAGCCAGAGCCTACCTTCTGCAGGAGCTGGAGGGCCTGAGGCAGAGGATCGGCTTGCCTCCCTCCAGTGGCAGGAAGTCCGATGGTGAGACTCTGATTCTGACCTTCTCCCCTCTTGACACGCCATTGTGAGCGCTCTCTCTTCTTTCAATGAAAATTGCAACATGCAAACGTGCAGCCGTTTTCTGTTCGCCAGGAATGCTGCAGACGCTGCCGTTGCCCACAGCCAAATGCTACATGTACGAGTGGGACAGGGACAACTTTGGTAAGGAGTTTCACTTCTTCATCCCGCGCTTGTCAGTGAAGCCCAGAATCTCGTTTTGAGCCCACTCCTTGACTGTTTCGTCTCAGTATTTTTTTACCAGTCTCTCCTGAGCTTCGCTGACAGGACCGCGCAGCGTGTGTGGGCTGCTGCACGTTGCTTATGTCGCGCTCTTGGCTTTTGTGCTTCTCAGACATTTTACACAACATCCTGGAGCACGAACACGACCTGCTGGCTCCCCCTGGAGGGGAAGAGGAGGAGGACGACGACGAGGAAGAGGAGGAGGATTTGGAGTTGGAGGAGGAGGATGAGGATGAGGTTGAGGAGGAGGACGTCATGGAGAACGGCCACCGGGCCTCCACCCTCTCCACCGTCTCCACCTTCTCCACCGCCTCCAAGGACTCCATGTTCTCCACCTTCTCCGTCGCCTCCAACTGCTCCATGCCCTCGGTGCTCTCGGGGGCCGACAGCGACTTCTGCGAGGACCCGGAGGACAGCCCGCCGGAGCGCGGCTCCAAGTCCAAGGCCCGGCTGAGCCAGCGCCTCTCCATTCTCTGGTCCAAGTCCGCCAACACGCTGATCCGGGCCAAGAGCCTGGGCAGCCCGGAGGCCAAGGACCGGATGGTGGTGCGCTCCAAGCGCTCCAACTCCCTGCCCCAGCAGGTGCAGCTGCGGGCGCCCGAGCAGCAGGCCCTCGGGAACGTGTGCTTCCGGCGGCGGCCCATCCTGAGCTGCGACGAGGACAGGCTGGCCACCGTCCTCAGGGTGGTGGTGTTCGGCGCCGACCACATCGCCGGGAAGGTGGCGCGGGCCTACAGCAACCTGCGCCTGGAGGAGAGCGCCTGCCCCCGCCTCACCAAGGTCTTCAAACTGCAGTTCTTCTTCGTCCCAGTGAGGAGGGGCTCCGGCAGCCCCACCACCATGGGCCTTCCCAGCCCGCTCAGAGGAGCTGCCAACATGGTGGGTACTGTTCACCAGCAGCACCGCATAGGGCCAAGACTGCTACAGAGCTTACTCCTCTATTTAGACCCTTAGACACATCGACATTTCTTTGCCTCAGAGCCTGAAATCGTGACATTTAAATAGGAATGAATAGTTCTGATCTGATCTACCCACTTCACACTGTAAAAGCAATATATATTTATATATATAAATATGGCAAACCTATATATGTTCAGGTGAAAAATATTAGCAAGTTCGCATGATCACTTGAATGACCTTTGTCTGTGTGCAATACTAGTGGTTAAATATAAATAAATGAATGAAAATAAATACGAAATGAAATCTGTCTTTGTACGGTCACTCAGTCAGGCAGTGAGTTTCAAGAATCAACCATGAAGACCAAGGAGCTTCCAAAGTAACGCAGGGATAAAGTTGTAGAAATGCACAGGTCAAGAGAAGGGGTATAAAATAATGTCAAAGTCACTGGACATCCCTTTGAGCACGGTCACGTCAATCATTACGAAGTGGGCGGGTGCATCGCCCCCCCCCCCCGACACTGCCTAGATCAGGTCTGACTGCTGGTCTGTGTCCCGCGTCCCACAGGAGCTCAATGGGCCGCGCACGGACGACAGCACCAATGACATCGCGCGCTTCATCGGGATACTGGACCCCTGGTACGAGCGCAACATGCTGAGCTTACTCAGCCTGCCTGTCAGTGTCCTGTGCCAGTGTCCACCTGTCCGCCAGCACTTAATGCAGGTGCTGTGAACTGGTGTCACATCTCCTATCAATGGCTGCCGTGATGCACAAGGCTGAGAGGCAATCTGTCTTCAGCTCAATAAGTGTTGTAATCATAGTGAATATTGTGTTTTCCCTGCATTAGTGTCAATTGTAATCATGAAGTGAATATTGTGTTTTCCCTGCATTAATAAGTGTTGTAATCATAGTGAATATTGTGTTTTCCCTCCATTAGTGAGTGTTGTAATCATAGTGAATATTGTGTTTTCCCAGCAAACTTCGAAAATAGAAACTGACTCCTACGACAGCTCCAACGATCGGCTGCCAATCCTGGCAGACCTGGTTCTGTACTACTGTCGCTATGCTACCCGCCCTGTACTGGTGCAGCTGTACCAGGCCAACGTGAGTCCTGCACTCTGCCCTGTCAGCTGGACTATCTCCTCATATATCAAACTGGCTGAACAATTAGCCTGTAATTCTTCAACATTTTGATTAAAAAAACTTGTCAAAAATACATTGAATAAATTTTGTGACTTATTCTGTTCAACTTGCCGGAAACAACACCTGATGAAAAACTGCAGTTTTCATATTCCGGGCAGCGCGTGTGTTTTTTTTATCACACCACTGGTCGAATTTAAACCTGACTGAGTCACTGGTGTGTCCTGGTGCAGTTGACCTTGGCTGGAGGAGAGAGGAGGACGGAGGTGTTCATTCACTCCCTGGAGCTGGGACACACGGCTGGAACCCGCGCCATCAAGGCCATGGGTGAGTGCAGTCTGTCACTCCTCCACCAGCACCGCCCCAATCACACTTTCCATTGATGCAAAAGGAATAATCTGAATCCTATCAGTATTAGATAAATGGACTTGTCTTAGCACTCTTGCTAAAGAATACAACAGGGGTGTCCAATGTTGCCCAGGAAGGGCTGGTGTGGGTGCAGGTTTTTGTTCTAGCCCAGCAGTAAAACACCTGATTCAACTAATAAAGGTCTTGATTGAAAACCATAATTAGTTCATTAGCCTGCACCCACACTGGTCCTTATTGGATAAGATTGGACACTGGTCTGGTCTGATTTTCCCCATGTTGTAGTCCACAACATGGGGAAAATCAGACCAGAACAACATCAAACTATTTCTAAAAGAGACCAAAGATAGTGTGTCACTGAAAAGGACGTGTATTTTTTGGAAAGCCGAATTCAAGTGAAAAATTTGATCCTTATCAGTGCTGGTCTGATTATTGATTAATTTAAATTATGGTTTATAGCTACAAAGGTGAGTAGCCTATTTCAAAAATAAGGCTACAGTCTTTAAAATAACAATTTCAGACAGTAACGGATTCAAATTCTTCAAATCGTTGCATTTTGACATCACTTTCAGAGTTTCCCTTCTTAACTTCCCTTCTTTACAATTTCTGTGGTTGATGCGACTGACTTGGTTTCCTCAGGACAAAGGTGGTTCTGTGTGGCTCAGTGGGTAGAGCATGGCGCTGACAACACTTAGGTTGTGGGTTTGATTCACATTGGGACCACATATATATATATGCACTCACTACTCTAAGTTACTCTGGATAAAAGCATCTGCTAAATGTCATATATATATATATATTATAAAAGCTGTTAGCCCTTGATTCACTATGGCACAGCATAGTCCAGATGTACAGCAGGCTATATATGGGCCAACACTCTGATTTGGACATCTGAAACCAAAATTTGAGTGTCACCATGTATTAGTAACTGTCATAATAATTAATTGATCGTGTTAAACCAAATCCATCCATCCATTGTCTAAGAGTTCCTGGTCACTCTAGTCCTGGAGCTACCCAGCATTTTTGGACAGGTCGCCAATCCATTAGTATTCACTCACACACTCATATTGTCTCCAATTAGCCTCATGTCTTTGGATGTGGGATTAATTGATCGAACCCGAGACCTTCTTGCTGTGAGGCTTGTGCACCCACGATAGTGTTTTAAAACTATAATAATAATACATGCCATTTAGCAGACGCTTTTATCCAAAGCAACTTACAGTAGTGAATTCATACATTTTTCAGTATATATGGCCTCAATGGGAAACTAACCCACAACCTAAGCGTTGTCAGCACCATGCTCTACCTACTGAGCCACACAGAACCACCTTTAATAGCATGATGGCATCGTTTTATACAATGGAACTTTGTTTTGATATTGCTACAGTCAAGTTCTATCTCCATACTGTTGTTCACTTTGGGTAAGTGCATAAACAGTTAAACAGGAAGACAGAAAGCACTCCGCCTTCCTGGTCGTATTGTGCAATATCTGCAAATATACATGAGGCTCTGAAGTGTCATTCTATTCTGTAGGCGCTGCAAGCAAGAGGTTTGGGATTGATGGCGATCGGGAAGCTATACCTTTAACACTAGAGATCGTGTACAATAAGGTATGGAGGAGTTTACAAGTATTGGATGAAATACCTGGAAATCATAGGGGGCTACATTGTCCGCCTCTCGTGTGCGCTGTAAAAACCCTGTGATGTCTACACTCAGATCGGTGTGAGTGGAAGAAGCCAGTGGACTAAAGCAGACAAAGTGTGTACTTCCATCAACCTGAACAAAGTCTGCAAGAACCCTGAGGAGTTAGGTATGTGGTCAAACCAAGTATCTCCTCCAGAGAAACACCAGCTCGTTCTCCTGTCCAAAGGGAACTGTGTCTGCAATTGTGTCCTACACAAATATATATATATATCATTCATCCACAAGATCTGGATATTTGGAAAAGCAAAGGTTTTCATGGGGGAAAGTCTAATTTAATCAGATGGACAGCCATCATCACGCCTTTTTAGGGTGTGTGTTCTTCAGGTAGTAGTGAAATGAAAACATCTCACAATGCTTGCCCTCAAAAACTGGGCTGGACTAAAGGGGTCCCTTCAGATACTTCAATCTGTTGAACGTTTATTTCGAATTTCATAGCAAAAAGAAGCTGCAGACGTTAAAGTGATGCTGTGGGAAAATACAAAGCCATTTAGCATTTTGTGTGTGTGTGTTTTTTGTTTTTTGTTGTAGATTCCAAAATGGAGTATCTGAAGTTGAGGATGACCGAGGTACTGAAAAGACAAAATTCTAAATCCAAAAAGGGCTACAATCAGGTGAGCAGGAAATGATTTCCCATGATTGCTTTGGCTGGTGACATTTACACAGCAGCGCTGACTGCAGCACAAACAGCACAAAGCCCTACCTCAGGAAATGCTTTGTGTGGTTACAGTTGCAACAGCTTGCAGCAAAACAGGTTACAGACGCGTTTGACTGAAACCATGTAGAATTGAAGTGTAAGTTGTAAAGAGATCGTGAAAGGGGAAATCTGACAGCGCCACAGATGTGTGGTAAGGTTTGTTCGCATCGTATTTATACGTATCTATACACTGGCATGCTACACGGAACGGAATTGATTTTACTGCCAGTTCCCCTCTTTTAAAGTATCATGTAGTACAGTGGCGTGCTGATGGTGCACACGTGCACGAGAGGCCAGATGTGACCGTGACCTCTCTGAGTGAACTGCAGCACGTGGCGCGTGTTCATTTCTCCCGTTTTCGTTCCGCCTCCTCAGCAACTCTCCACCACGGAGGTGAAGGTGGACAGGGTGCAGGTGCGCGGCGCGGGCAGCACCACCTTCGCCGTGTGCCTGGACCAGGACGAGAAGAAGATCTTTCAGAGTGTCACCAGGTGCAGTGCAACCCGTCCTCTGTTTCCCAGAAGGGGCTGAGCGCTGACTTAGCAGGCCTGACCCAGTGCCGCTGTGTGAAGGTTGTGTTCTTCGTGAACGATCATCGTTCTGGTATTGTGAGTCCTCCAGTGAAGCCCGCTTACTATAGTACGCAGTCTGCTGCTCAGGGATGGGCGATATTTCAAATACATGTATTTGCATGTATGTATTTCATAGGTAATGCGAGTTTCTCACCTCTTTTTTGTATGGTTTATTCTCATGCGCCACCTACAAAGCAACCTACGCCTCCACCATTTTGATTGTTGTTAATAGATACACTTTATTGGGAGGTATTTTGCATTTTGTAACAAGATACATTTTCATGTATTTTTGCCCATCCCTGACTAAAATCAAAATGGTGGAGGCATAGGTTGGCGCAGGTGTGGTTCTGTGTGGTTCAGTAGGTAGAGCACGGCGCTTAGGTTGTGGGTTAATTTCCCATTGGGACCATGTATACTGTAAGTCGCTTTGGATGAAAGCGTCTGCTAAATGGCATATATTATATTGTATTATAGGTGTGAGGTGTCTGTGTGCTACAAGCCGGACAGCACTGCCGACTGGAGGCTGCGCAAGGCCATGGCCGCCCAGAGCCAGCCCCTGCACCCCACCTTCTGCTCCCTCCTCTGCCTGCCCATCGCCACCTTCACTGGGGCCCAGCCCTGATGCATTGTGGGAACGAGCCAGCTCCACAGCAGTTGAAACCTGCAGGACAACCAGGAGACTCAAAATCAAATTAATAAAAGTTAAAATCATCTCACATGATGAAATAAAGTCAAAATGATCTCATATGAGTATATATCATTGTAAAGAAAATGTAAATTTGTATAAAACAATGAATGGCTAATGTACTAAAATGCTGCACTGTAGACCAAAAATGTAATTTTCAAGGATTTTTTATGACAAAAACAATTTTCAGGAATATATTTTATTATAGCTTTTTAAAATCTGTCTGTTTTTAAAAAATCTATTATTTCTGATATTTTTTCCCCATTTTCTCCCAATTTAGTAGCCAATTGCATCCTCTCTTTTTTATGTCAATCAACCCCCCCTCGTATTGTGAGTTCAGACCAGCCATGACCAAGCGATGTGCTGCCTCCTCCAAGTCGGCATTCGCAGAGCTGTCGACTGTTTTTCCGGTACATCGGAGCCACTCCTATACGCAGCAAAGTCATGTCGGCTTCCCCCCCCCCCTCCCTGGGGCGGACAGCCAAACGCGGCCCTACAGTGGCACTCCCAGCCAGAGCCAAAACTGGTGCGGCCGGTGGAATCGAACCCCGGTCGCAGTGGCCAGCGTCAGACATTGTAACCACTAGACCACCCTTTGTTGTTGTTTTTTAAATAAGTTGTATTGACTGAATATTGTTAGATTTGTGTCTTTATGTATTGCCACTAGAGGTAGATAAAAATGTGCAATAACATTACAGGCCTTTTGGCTGAAAAACCAATATTAATTATCAACAGTGTCATGCAAAAACCTCCTATGTCCAAAAACCTGAATTCAGAAAAAACTGATTATTTTTGTAATACACCAACAGTATGGTTTCAGCACATGGGCCATGAGACAGTTGAGACATTATGAGACATTTTTTTAATTTCATTCTCTAATTGAAGACTAAGTACTCATACATTTTTACAAAACATCAATTTCACAAATTAATATTAATTTTCTGTCTAGTGGCCAGTAGTCAAAGCTGGCAGAGGCCCGATCACCTCTTGACAGGATGTCGGGCATTTTAACTTAAGAGAAAATTCATTATAATGCAAAGACAATATTTTTATGCAAAGACAATAGTATCTTTATCTGTGTGTACAGAATGTCATTTATTGTGTTTTTTCAATACTCTATACCAAACGTGTACATTATAGCACATTTCCACCTTGTAAAAAGCTAATTTATACTGAAACTGCACTGAAACAAGGAGAAATCTAGGGTCTACACAGGAAAGGAACAACAACCAAATATCCGTGAAATTTGCTACTTTCAAACAGGCTAAGCTGGAGAAAAAAAAATCTGGTACATTCTGCAAATTAAATAATACTGCTATTTCATATGCACTCAACATGGTACTGCAAAAAAAAGTTAAATGTATATATGTATTAAAGTTAATTATGTGCCTTTTTATAGATTTTTTTTGTTGGATCCGTTTACAAACAATTCAATACTGATTCATGTTGTAATACTGAATTATGAATGATTTCAATTGTGAATTATTCAATGTTAAAACATGTTTTTTAATTACTATACTTTGAATAAGTATCAACACCCTTTGTAAAGTGTGTGTGTGTGTGTGTGTGTGTGTGGTGAATATATATATATATATATTTCACTAATAAAATATAAATCAGAACATTCATGGTTTTGTTTTCAACTCAGTAATTTGATGCATGCTTTTCAGTGTGAACAGATTCAGTGGAGGGGTGGGGGCAGTAGAATTGAGAGAATGGAAACTTAGCTGAGAGACGATGGAGATTAGTCAGGAGGAAATGTCTGTGCGCTCGGCTTGCCGTAAAGCAGATGAGAGCTGGTATTTTCTGTACAAGGATCACACTTGAGGACAGTTATGCCAGTGAGATTGCCAGCCCCACTATGTACCAGGTCCCTTACAAAAATGCCTCAGTAGAGACACTTCTTTACAAAGTGCAATGTAATGTCATGTAAGAGAAAACAGCCATTAACTCGAAATGAATTGAAATGAAATTAACAGAATCTGTTTGAGTGTCACTAGGACATTACAAAGATAACTCGCCCCCATTGGGAAAAAAAGGTATGGCACTAAAACTAAAGACCATTCAAAAGTGTGAATTGAATACAACATTACATAACTTTTATAAATGTATCATTTTATTATTTTGTTACTATTATTATTCTCTCAAGCTTAAATTTGAGAAATGAAAGTTATACACTTTGTCAGTTTGACATTGCAGACCATTAAATAATTTAGACCTGAGCTTTTTTTATTTTATTTTATACATTTATTTTTCTGATCTTACCCCGTTTTTCTCACAATTTGGTAGCCAATTACTCCTGCTGTGCTTAGTTCAATCCCCTCCGTCGTAGTTCGCTGCTGTAGCCCTGTGACCGGCAGTGACAATGGCGAAGCACTGACTCCTCCGAGACAGCACTCGTTGTGCTGTCGACTGTAATTCCGGCACCCCAGAACCACTCCTGTGCGCAGCGAACTGTGTCGGCTTCCCTCCCCCCTCCCTGGGGCGGACAGTATGCCATCGATAGAATAGATAGAATGAGCCCAAAACAGATGATTACTGAATCCCTTGCATCTTTCTGCGGTTGGATCGGTCATTGTCTTGTAAAAGTAGAAATCAAAGAGACAGTGTTCTTCAAGTTCTGGTGTTCTGGGGTTTTTAAAAATAGATGTTCAGCAGCTTGATTATCACTGATGGGTTTGTTCTGCTCTCGGAAAGCGGCTGAATCCACTTCCTGGCGTTATGCAAGTAGAAAGTTCTGCATGAGATTTGAGTGTGTTTCGGAAGAGAGAGTGTGTATCAGGACTGGAAGAAAGTTTGTCACGGATACAAACACCATTAATAGCAGCAGGAATGGCAGTCATGAAACCATTTCCATAGGTACTGGTAAGAAAGACACTGACTGTATCATTTTTCCATAAAATGCAAATGTCTCTTCCCTCCGCTTATTTGGAACAGTGAATCACCGTGTGTCAATGCTAACGTTCTTTATCTTCCTCTTAATGGTGGCTTGAACCTGCTCAACCTAAAGCTTTACTATTGGGCAACACAGCTCCGTCCGACAAAACAAGTTCCCAAATTCTTCAGGTTCATGGGCAAGGTTTGAATCTGTTGCTGTTTCTTCTTATCTGTTAAAATACTTGCCTTACATTGGTATCTTATACATTTCTGGGGTACGGCGAGACTCTCTTATCCCTGCTTTTCTGTGTGTTTTAATGATTTAAACCATGGTATGAGAAGGGTATACATGCAGTCTTCCATCTCTTTGATAAGGGCTCTCTACCTTCATTTAATCAAATTCAGGAGAATTAGTGTTCCCTGCTGTCACTTATTTTGATATTTTCAAGTTAGGCATATGATCCAAGAAAACCAACACTGATTGACAGAACCAAACCCTTCCAAACTACAGTAGATGTGTTGTTCAACAGTTCTGATAATGGCACTAAGATTCCACCTGTTCTGGAATTCATAACAATACAACTTCAGAACCAGGCTTTCCCAATCGAAGATGGGCCATAGAGTCTAATACACAGAAGCTTCACAAGATGAATGCTGAAATTTCATTTATTTGCTGATTCTCACTCGATAGTGGTTGGGGATGCTGACTATGCAATGACTCAGACCCTCCACTGATGGAGAACACACATATTCACCTCATTCATGTTTATGTTTTGTATTGTTTGTATTCATTATTTGTTCACTTTTTATTTTACTTTAAAAAAGACTGCCAGTTTTGGCATCATAAGTATCACATAATGTGATCTATGTATTTTTGCCAGAATGTAAATTAAATGTGTTTTGCAGTTGCAAATCTTTAAATTGTATTCGTGTAACAGCAATATTTCCCTCCAAAGTCAGCCTGGGATTCCTCAGTGGCTCACAAGCAAATAATCACTGGCTCACAGGCAAACCCATCAGAGGAGTGCACACACTTCACACACACACACACACACACACACACACACACACACGGTGTCCTGTGAGCAGGTGTGGCTGCACACATAGTGGTGACTCCAGGGCCTTAGGTGGTAATACCCAAACTGGGATTTTTAAAATTGAATTCACCCTGTCTGTAGTCTAAATGTACAGTAAATGTAATTACTTAACATATTATAATTTGAGGCTATAGTTAGTGTTGAGGTGTGAAGTGTTCAGGTTGTCATATCACATACACCTCTCAGGATCCTGTCATTATACTGTGATATGGAAATATTTACCATCAGAGGTCATAATAAGCTTAGGATTCACACGAAATATACAAATATCATATTCCTTATTATCCTTATCAGGATCCTGCCATTATACTGTGATATGGAAATATTTACCATCAGAGGTCATAATAAGCTTAGGATTCACGCGAAATAAACAAATCTCATATTCCTTATTAATTCTGCCAAAAAGCACAATGCTGTGTTTCAGGACAACGTCACATATTATCACTATCACAAGGTATTATAATATATATTTTTAATTATTATCTGTAAATAGCACAGTGTGGGAAAATGTGCCCAAAGCACCCAAAAATCTATTCTACGCCAATGAGCGTCTGTAGAGTTCTGGCGGCATTATGGGCGTCAAATTGAATGGATTCCTGTATTTTTATTTTTTAATGTTTGCTCAGCAGGCTGCGGAGATTATTTGACTAAATCATGGGAACGGTAGCGCTTTACCTACTGGCCTCACTATGTCACCCGGCCCACATACCCTATGAACCAGTATAAAGTATGTAGATACAAAACGGCGCTCATTACAAAACAGAAAAAGCACTAAACTTGAGGGACTTTTTTTTTGCATCTCCACGCCAATTATTTGACAGCGCAGAGTAGCTACCGCGCAGATCCCCTAAAATTCTTATATTATTGTCTGTGTCCGCTTCTCAGTCTATTCAGACGCGCAGTACCTGCTCTGGACGGAGGGCGGTGGACCGCTTCTCAGCGCGCGCAAGCAGTGGGCGTCGCTTATTCTCTTCATATTAGGCGAAGTGCAGTGCAGAAGTGGGGAGGGATACCGTTACAGAGCGGTACTGGGCTCAACTGCGTTCAAGAAAATGAAACTCCGTGCTCGCCGAGAGGTAAATTCGTCTCACTTGCCGATTGCTCATTTTTGTTTATTACCTTCCTCTGACTGACCAAACTTTCATATCACTTCCAGTTGTGCTGTGAGTAAATGATTTGCATGTCAAACTACGGTTTCCCTTCGGGTATGGTAAACATCTGGTCTTGCCCTAAGGCATTGAGTAATTTATGAATAATGACATTTTAATTGATGCATAATTCATAATTTGGTCGGGTTATTAATCAATTGCACCTAATTCTTTATTAAATAGCAGTGCTTTTTTATAGTATGTTTTCAGAAATGACGAGGGACGTGTTATAAATGTGTAAATATTGTATAATAACGACCTGACGATATATAAAGATCCAGTTTAATACGGTGCACAATGTTTTCAACATAGATTCTTTGGCCGTCCGTGTTAGTCATTAAACTCTCATGTGGATCTGGTCTGTTGAGTAACCAACAGTAGCTAAAGCTCATGACAATCTTCATTCTGCATGCGGATCTCTTCGTGCTACTGAATGGCTGAACTAGTGCTTGCAGCAACAGTTGAACCCCTACGTTAACCACTACCTCCTGAAGTCGTTATCTATCTGAGTATCAGCCGTACCTATCACTTTCGTAATTGTTTACAGAATCAAATCGTTGTCTGGCCTTTTTCGGTTTTTTTCTGTCATACGCTGTTAATGCTCCTCTGCATATATTGTTCATATTCCGCTGCATACATTGTTGATGAATTTGGGCCTCCAATTTCACTACTAGTATTAATGTTTAATGGTAATGTGACGGCACTGTAACTGACACCAACGCAGGCCTGATTCAGGCTAAAACTGTAGCCTGACGTTACCACTGCAGTCCAATACAGCCTGACTTTAGAATACAACATTAGTCAGAGATTCTGACTCAGTTCAAGTCTAATAATCTAGAATACATGCATGATTGAGCAATCATTAACTGCAGAATGTGGGTTTTGGTCGCTCCAGTAGGCTAGCAGAGATTCATTAATTTCATCTTAAAGGGATAGGTCTTAATTGATCAGGATTTGTGAGTTTCTGCTGAAAAGGCTTTACTTCATATTTGTTGTTCGTGGTTTCCCCGTTTTGGCGAGTGCCCGTAATACAGAGCTTTATCCTCTAGCTGGTTTTGTAATCAACATCCTATCCCCATAAATGTTCATCCTTAACCTTTTCCCTGAGCTGAATAGGCTTTAAACCATTTTGTTTTAATCTATGTATTAATGCACAAAACATTACATTGCTTCAGTCACTGCCTTAACCAGTCAGTGAATGGAAACGGCATCGTGAGAGGTGTATAAGCTTCTGAATGTAAAATTAAATGTGAACCAAACAGTTGTCAACCATTAAGGCTCGGTTTTGCAGTCTACAGGGCACATTGTCCTTGTCCAGGGTTCTTACATTTACATTTTAGGCATTTAGCAGACGCTCTTATCCAGAGCGATTTACAGTTTACATTTCTTTACATACAATCCATTTATACAGCTGGATATTTGTACTGAAGCAATTCAGGTTAATTACCCTTGAGCAGCTTGCTCAAGGGTACAACAGCAGTGCCCCACCTGGGAATTGAACCTGCAACCTCTGAGTTACAAGCTCAGCTCCCTCACCATTACACTACACTGCCAGCCCTCTTTGAACATGTTGAGTCTTTCCGTTAAAGTTGTATTCAGATGTCGTCACTCTGCTTTTGACCCAGACCTGACTGGAATTGAAAGTGTTTTAATCACATGAGGTTGTAGGCACACAGTGGAAGCTAAGAGTCACAAAGTGAAATTAGCGGTCAAGGGCAGACAAATGGGTCATTTCTAGAACGAGATTAAGACAAAGGGATACATTTGATGGTAGGAGGAACAATTTTTTAAATTTATTATTATCTCACTCTCAAATTCAAGTTTGCTTTACTGGCATGACAAATATTTGTATTGCCTATCTCGGTCTCTCTCTATTTCTGTATCTCCCTCCCTCCCTCCCTCTCTATAAACAGCATAGTAGTATCATACCAGTCCAAACACAACATGCTCTAAATCTGGAAGACACAAAAAGAGCACACTTAAAGGTTTTTTTGTTGTCAGGTTGAAATAATAATGATAATGTTAACAATAGCAACAAAAAGGCCTCAAAGCCTTAGATCACAGGCAATGCTTCCACTGTCTCCTTGAAGCAAAAATACAACTGTCCAGGGTGCACTCTGTTTCCTTGTTTAGAGTGTGTTTCCTGGAAGCTCTGTGCACAGCGGAGGTCTGTTGCGGGCTCAACGTGTGTTTTGTCTCTTCTCCTCAGTCACAACCCCCCCCGAGGCACAGACTAGATTACCACAACTCTTACGGGTATACTGCACATTCAGGGGATTTGTCTTTAGCCCAAGAGTAAACTGTGTGTGTGTGCATGCATGCGTGTGAAATGGGGCTGCGCAT
>JAINUG010000318.1:345299-437799 GCA_029706075.1 Aldrovandia affinis
AGTGTCACAGAACAGGGGTGTAATTTGCATTTTTATCATCATTCGTCATTGTTCCATAATTATACCTGCTGTGGTTGATTCAGGCCCGCTCTCATAAAGGCCCCATGTGGACAAGGGGGGGGGGGGGGGAGGTTGGGGGGCTAAAAAAACCTTGCAGTTTTTTTGCAGTGTGAATTCCTGTCTGGGTTCATGAACTAAGACATAAATGCCCTTGAAATAGGTCTCTCCGCTCGTGCCTTGCTTGTGGAGTTTTGGGGCGAGTGTAGTTCCTGTGACGGCGCGTGTGATATATAGCTCCCCAGGGGGCTGTTCATTGCTTCTTCTCCGGCCGCACATCTGTCCCCTGAGCGCAGATCGGCTCAGCGAAACCTCCCAACAGCACAGAGACATCCGCCGCTGCTTCGCATGCACCTCAGCCTTTACACAGCCTCCGAGCTAAAACAGGGTCTCTGAAACCCTCAGGAGCCATAGCAGGCGCTGCGTGGCGTGAGAATCAGGTTGAGTCAAAAGTGTCTGAGCGGAGCCGGCTGGGGGGCTGGGGGTTAAGTAATGACTCAGTGACATAATGACTTGGATATTTGCTGTTGCCCGGAACCGGGCGGGTAGCTCACCTGAGCGCAGTGCAGTTGTTATTGTTGCTGGAAGATTGCAAAGTATGAAAGACGACTTGGCGGTGCAGATGTCTTGCACCGCGGCGTGACATGGCCACGCATGTCCCTCATGCCTGCCCACACCAAAAACGATTACATCTCCAATATATGAACCTCTATATTCGTTAACATGCGGCATGGTGGTGCAGTGGATAGCGCTGTCGCCTCACAGCAAGAAGGTCTCGGGTTCGAATCCAGGCCGGGGGCCTTTCTGTGCGGAGTTTGCATGTTCTCCCCGTGTCCGCGTGGGTTTCCTCCGGGTACTCCAGTTTCCTCCCACAGTCCAAAGACATGCACGTTAGGCTAATTGGAGAGTCTAAATTGCCCGTAGGTATGAGTGTTTGAGTGAATGGTGTGTGTGCCCTGCAATGGATTGGGATTCCAGGGTGTATTCCTGCCTCTTGCCCCAGGCATGCCAGCTCCAGCCCCCGCGACCCTGACCAGGAATAAGCGGCTTAGATAATGGATGGATGGATGGATATATATATTCGTTAACAGAAAATACATTTATATTACAGAAAATTGCATAATATATCTTTAATGTGTTATTGAAAGTGTGTAACATAGACAATCATGTCATCTTATAATATGATATATAATGCAATGTAATTTTTTCTTGAATTTACCACATATTTTACAAACCGTTTTTACATCATGAGTCTTGTGTATTTTTCATGCATTTTTCATACATGAAATGTCAGGTCTATATGCTTTCTCATATATTCATAATGCATGCCATCCCTATATACTGTATCATTTTTTATCTGAGTAATATTGGTTCGGTCCGGTTCACCCCGGCTTTGATGAGATTTCCATGCCACTTCTTTTATATAAATCCCATTGTTCCCATACAGGATGGCGATAGGGGAAGCGATCCCTCAGCTTGGGCTCAGCCAGGTAGAGAGCAGAAGTTGTCGGCGTGCAACCTAAACCACTTCCTCAGATTGTTTGGCCGTGGTTGCGGGAAACATGCTGATTAACATTCCCCCACCTTGAATGAGTCTGTTTGTCACACGCAGACACGGGCAACTGTGGGGTCGTTTCAGATTACCAACAAGGAAAA
This sequence comes from Aldrovandia affinis, assembly GCA_029706075.1. Classification (NCBI taxonomy): domain Eukaryota; kingdom Metazoa; phylum Chordata; class Actinopteri; order Notacanthiformes; family Halosauridae; genus Aldrovandia; species Aldrovandia affinis. The sequence goes on from JAINUG010000318.1 coordinate 347,013, forward strand.
AAAACATGTCATTCAAGTAGTGCTTGACCAATTGGTTTTCAGATATTACTGTCAGATATTCATATATTTATATATCAGTGGTGGCTGGTGAGCTGGGAGTAGAGGAGGCTGAAATCTTACCTTTGAACTGCCCATTGGTCTCAACCGGTTTTAGTTTATTTTGCTTAATTAACAAGCATGCCAATTAATGTAATAATCCGTAGGGGAGTCTCGGAGTAATCGCGAAGCTTCCTCTTAATTGCGTCTCACGTCCATCGTTCTCTTTCTTCACGTCGGAGAATGGAAATGGCAATAAAGGGTTTAATTCAGTCAAAATAAACATAATTTATTGTTTCACAGAGTCATTTAAAAGAATAGGCTACACTTTCAACTTAAATCCTTCTGTTAACTGTAGAACACACTATATTTGGCAAATGAACAATAAAGCCTAGCAAATAAACTTCAATTCGGTGAAAGCTTAAGTGCTTTTTCGTGAGCATTAAACTGCTTGGTCTGCACAGATCGTATTAACGGATATTTGCAAAGTCAGTATTTCTTCAGTTTTTGAGTGGAGAACGAAGAGTAAGCTACATTGATCCACAAGTTCAGATATCTGCAGATATAAGAAAGTGATACACAATTTGGGGATGTAAAGAAAGAAAAATGCAAAATAAAATTGGGAAGTTATACCAATTGGTATTGATTATTCAGCTAATTCATTGCTGGATTGATAATCAAGGAAAGTAAGGAAAGGAAAGTAAACTGAAACAGGTTAGATTGAGAGTAAACAACAGTCCACAGTGTGGGTTTCAGTCTCCATTTCAAGCTGACGAAGCGCTACTGTAATTTACATGTACCTGTATATTGCTCTGTGAAAAAGCTTTATTGTTCTTATTGTCCATTATACCTGTAAAATTCTCCATTTGCATTGTTCGTCAGAATAAAAGTGGGCATTGTCAGATTTCTGCATCTACATCTCCAGCGTTTTATCAGCAGTCCAGTTGATCTGATGATTTAGTCCCACTGATTGATCTCAAAGAGGTCATGTGGGTAAACCTTTTTGTTAAATCATAAATCATATTGAATTTTCTGTGCTCAATACCTAGTTGGTAAAAATAACAATCAATTAAAGTGGGCAAAGGTTAAAGAAAAGCAGAATATGAATCAATACAGGTAACAATTTCCAGAATTAACATAGTAAATGCTAGATGCCTATTTTTCTTTATTGACCAATATAATAGTGAGCGGCCACAATTTCCAAAAATCCAAGATTAATTAAAATATAAAAAGATAATGTGTGCATGCCATTGGACGTGTGTACAGTAGGGTTTTTTTTCAACCTCTAATGGACTTTCACAGACCGTTTTAAAGAAAAGTTTTTTTCAAAAAAAATGTCAAAAAAAGTTTTTAAAAAGCAATATCACCAAATGGTAGCGGAACGCTAGAGTTGGCAAGAGCTGGCACTGTGTTGTGGAACATTAGAACCAATTGCCCGTTTCTAGGCAACCCGATGGAATGTTTTCCTACGGCACTGGACACTTTGCAACTCTGAAATGATGGATTTATTGCCAAGGTCAGGAGGTGCTTCCCGTCTGTGAGCTCTCTCCTCTGTGGCGTTGTGTACACTGTAGTGTATCCGTAAAGGGGAATTCCAGGGTCCATCCCCGCCCCCAGGTCTGCTCTGCTGACGCAAGAAACCACAAGAAAACAAACCTTCCTGTTTTTTCAGAGCGGTCCGCGGGCAGGGGGCCTGAGGGAACTCGGTCGAGCGAGGAGGAACAGTCCCGCTTTCGCCCTCGCCGCACTGTGAACCGGGCGGAGAGGGAAAAAGTACCCTGGATTCTACTGGCCAATCGAAACTGAGCCTGGCGAATGGGTGGTGAAGCGCTATCAGGCCCAGGATGAGGAAGTGGGTTTGATATATGGTGCTCCTCTCTTTTCCTCAACGTGCCCATGGCAGGTTCTCTGTAAAGCTGAGAGGAGCACTCTGTAGTCCAGTGCTGAAAGTCGCACGGTTGTGCACGTGCGATCTGCGTTAAAATGAACAGACTGATCACAGTTAAGACTAAGTGACCAAACTAATGTAGCTAACTACAATGGCCAAATTCATGCATTATCTCAAAAAGAATTGAAAAAAATAAACCGGATATGCAGCACAGGTTTGTTCCTCTAGCGTACGGAATGCGGACGTGGTGTGATTCTGGAGGTAGAGGCCGCGGCTGAGTAAATATTTGCAGTTACCGTAATCCAGTCTCGGTGGGGAGAAGGTGTGGCGGGGGGGAATGGAGGACATAACCTTGCCCAAAGTCAGTAACAGGGATGGTCATTTACTGAACCGAGGCACTACTATTGCTGTACTTCAAAGTTACTGTGTGACCACAGTGGTGCAAAGTTACTGCAGGTTTTTGTTGCAACTAGTGCACAAGGTGATTTCAATTAGTTCCCCTCCTTGGTTGAAGAAGGGAGCGAATTAGTGAAATCACCTGGTGTTGTGCATTGTTGCAACAAAAACCCATACAGTGGTGCTTATAGAGGGAGGATGGCAATGATTAGGAGATGTTTTTCTTACTGTCTCGTTAGCATACACGTTGCCATTGATTGCTAATTCATACTACACTATAATTATATAATAGATATTGCATTGTGCAGGTAACTGCAAAAAATCTTAATTGGTCGTTGGGCCACCATGAGCTTCCAGAACAGCTTCATTGTGCCTAGGGCATAGATTCTACACGTGTCTGGAACACTTATTGCAGGGATGCAATACCATTCTTCCATGAGAAATTCCATCATTTGATGTTTTGTTTATGCTGGTGGAAAACGCTGTCTCAGGCATCGCTCCAGAATCTGGTGATTGAGACAGCCATGACATATGGTTTACGTCGTTTTCATGCCCACTCCTGCTCTGTGGATGGGGGAATTGTCATCCTGAAAGAGACCACTCCCATCAGTATAGAAGTGCTTCACCATAGGATGAAGGTGATCACTCAGAGTGGCTTTGTATTTATTGGCGTTTACCTTGCCCTCTAAGGGATTGAGTGGACCTAAACCATGCCAGGAGAATGCACCTCACACCATAACAGCCACCAGAATCTGTTGGTGTTTCCTATGTTTCGGCAGGTGCACATATTCACATAACCTGTAGCACATATTCACCTCTGAATCGGACATTTTCTTACTGGCAGCAGACGTGGTTTGCGCAGGTGTTCACCCATCTTCAGCCTTTGGCACGTCTCACTTTCCAGTTGCAAGAAGAAGAAAAAAGCTACAGTGGTCTAAATATATCTCGACACGCCTCGCACGCCTACTCATTTAGAGTACAGGAAGTGTGTTCAGTGTGCTGATCTTCTCAAATCAAATGAGGTGGCTATGTTGAGGCTGCAGGAAGCTTGTGGTCAGTACGAATGGGGGAGCGAAGGCAGTGCTGTTGGCCTTGAGCTCAGCTAGATCACACATACACACACACACACACACACACACTTCCCTCACAATGCAACTTGCAGACTCAGGCTGGCGAGAGCAGCATGGGGAAAGGAAAAATAAATGATTAAGCACGGTGGTGTGAAACGACTCGCCCTCGCCCTCCGCCCCCCCTCACCTTCCTCTATTCCCCCTCTCCCTCCGCCTTTCACACGAACCTTGAGCAGAGCCCCTGAGTTCGTCAGAAGCACTAAGAGAGGAAGCGTCCTCCGTGAGCAGCTTTCCTTTTCTAACTCTGTGTTCCCTCGGATTAGTCGTGGAGGAGGTCAGGTCCAGGGAACGACGGGCCTGGGTCAGGGAAGGGTGAGGTACCAAGTTTTTTGACTGGGTACGGCGGGTTCACAGCATCGCCAGTGTGCACCACTGAATATAGAGGCAGCTGAGAAGCGTGTATTTTTACAAATAGTTTTAATGAAAAAAACCATCCATTTTGGAAAAGGTGTGCTTTTCAGCGTATTGAACATGGTACCTGACCAGTCTGTCATACAGCAGGGCCCTGCTTAAGTTGCAGATTTGTTTTTCTACAGTGCCTTGGTTTGTTGTTGTTGAGTCTCCATTCTCATGGCTTTAATATTTGCTCTAGGTCTAAACCATAAAATAGCTCTTTTCCCACCGTGTTCACCATGACTCTATATTTAAAGTGAGTTTGTGGAGCTGTGACGTTTTCATGGTCTGCATGCTGTTTTCATTGGAGATTTAACAGGTCTTACTTGGCACCACTTGAGGCTGTGGTAAAACTTAATACGGAGCTATGAGCTGATATATGAATATAATCAATTTGACTGTAATGCACAAAATACTGTATATCAGGTACCTTGCAGCAGGCTATCAGTCTAGGAATTTGTGTACCAAGTGGATTCCTTGCAGATCTGTTTGTCAATACAACAGAGCACACAGAACTCTATACTGTTCTGTTTGGCTCAGTAGGTAGAGCAACGCTTAGGTTGTGGGTTCCCATTGGGACCACATATACTGAAAAATGTATGCATTCACTACTGTAAGTCGCTTTAGGATAAAAGCATCTACTAAATGGCATATGTATACACTGCAGTCTTGCCGTGCCCTGAAATAACCTGAACAACCACAGCCAAGTGTAGAGCCCTCGAGGACATGGAGGTGCAATTTGTTGTACTTTCTCTTTCATATTCCTGCGTATCTAGACACACTTAGTATATACGTAAGTGCACTTATGAGAAGTTCGTACTCGCATCCTGCACGTCAGCGGGCTTGGAGCTCCGTTGCACAGGCACATGTTCCAGTCTGGCATTAACTGTGGGTAACACACCGGGCGGCAAGGCTGAGCTGTCTGTGACAAAGGGAAAAGCTTTGTGAGAGGAAAGCTTGCTGATTTTATCAAGCAGCAGCGCTTACAAATTCATTGAAGCGGCTACGCTCCTTCGATTGTATTGCGTAGCTAGTGTATGCTTTCCGATTCTGTCAGTCGTACCGTATGCTCATTGAATCTGTCAAGCAGCCAGTGTACATTGTCTGATTCCACAAATTGGCTATGCCCACGTATACTGTGAAGCAGCTGCTCTGAATCCCTCAAGTTGCTGGTGCACATGTTCCAATTGTATCCATTAGCTCCACTTACTGGTTCTATCAAGTCGCTGTGCACACTGACTGGCTGAGCAGTTGGGTACATTGTATTTGCTCGTGAGCGTACAGTGTGGATATTGGTGCCGCGAGACAGTGAAAGGACTTGTTATTTAACTCACCGATCCAATCCTTTGGCGGGGCTCGTCAATGGCACACCAGTTGGAGTAGGTAACTGAACGATGGCGTCTCTCTCTCTCTCTCTCTCTCTCTCTCTCTCTCTCTCGCTCTCTGTCACCTCAGCTGGCAGCAGAAAGATGTGCCATCAACACAACAAGCACGCACCACGGAGGAACTTTCCGCTGAGCGCCAAGCCCGTGTGAAGTTGTACATTTAAGTGTCTTACCGCCGGCGGACCGTTTTCTGGCCTCGCGCGCCTGCTCCTGTCCGCACATACGAGTATGTGCGTGAGACATGAGCACTATGGCCTCCTGGGATTTGTCCAGCAGTAAGAAAAGCATGGAGGCCCCAGGTACTGAACACCCCCTCCCATTCACCGCACATAAAATGGATAGTACAGTATGCTTCATATATGCCACCCTGCCCTGGAAAAATGGCATCTGCTAAAGGCTTATAATAATAGGACTATGAATGAAAATGATGATGATGATGATGATGATGATGATGATATAGTATAATGGTTAGGTAACTGGGCTTGCACCTTAGAGGTTGCAGGTTCAATGCCCAGGTGGGGTGCTGCTGTTGTACCCTTGAGCAAGGTACTTGAGTTGCTTCAGTAAATATCCAGCTGCATAAATGGATCGTACGTAAACTGTATAAATCATTCTGCATAAAAGTGTCAATGCATAAATTGTAATTGTAAAAACTCACCACCCAGTATAGTTTAGGTAGGGATAGGGGTAGAGGTAGGGCAAATTAGGGAAGTTTCATTCAGTTCATCCACAGGTCATTGCTCTGTATCAGTGCCTGCCCTGTAAGCACTCTGAGTCTCTGCACTGCCCCCTGCAGGTGGGAGCCTATCCACGGCTGTGGAGTCTGACATTTACCGCAGCCTCCAGGCGGTCCTCCGCGAGCTGGACTGCCAACATCCCGCCTCCATGTTCAACAAAGGTACCTTACCATACAGGTGCATGTCACACAGCCATAAAGTCAGCCAGGATAACCCAACAGGTGCATTAACAGGTGTATTCCAACAGGTGTATTCCACACATTCATAAAGTCAGCCAGGATAACCTAACAGGTATTATTCATAAAGTCAGCCGATAACCTAACAGGTGTATTCATTAAAGTCAGCCAGGATAACCCAACAGGTGTATTCCACACATTCATAAAGGATAACCCAACAGGTGTATTCTACGCATTCATAAAGTCAGCCAGGATCATTTCAACATGTATTTCTTACATAATCATGAAGTAAGGACAACCCTACGAGTGTATGTACAGTCATAAAGTCAGTCGTGACAGTCTATATCCCACAGTCAGAGGATCAGGCAATATGGGACTTAATATACACATATAATGCATGTAATGTAAGCAGATACTTTAATATAGCAGGATGTGCGGAGAAATGCTTTACTGAATCACAGGGCGTACAAGCTCTGTATCTGGCACAAACCTCAGTAAAGATGCATGGATGTAACAAGTGGTGATTCTGAGTAATGGGATTATTGTGCTATTCAGTCTTAAGTTAGAGACTGCTCAGTTTTTACAGTGTCTGAGCAGACGATTGATTATTAATGTGTCTGTGATGTGTCTTTTATTAAGGGATGTTGAGATGGACGCTGCACAAGAAGGTCCAGAGTAGCCCCTCAAACTGTGTCTCGTTGGTGAGAGTAGTGGTGAAGGAGCTAGAAAGGGTAGGTCACCTTGGTCTTGGGACATTGACATTGGTCATTGGTCATGATATTGCTGTTATAATTTACTGAAAACTTTGTCAATGTATTGAATATATACTGTCCACCCAAATTGTCAATTACATTTAAATTCAGTAAAATCCTGAAATGAATTGACTGCATTTAAATGGAATTGACCCCAAACCCTGGTCCACAGTAAAAATAAATATATATATTAATGTGAATATTTTTTGAATATTGTGTTCCAGAAAATTCAATAATACTACTTACAATATGAATATCTCATTTTATGCTTGTTTTATGAACACGATGTGCCATGTTACATGTGACATCTAATTGATTAGTTTGGCCTAGTTTGTAATAGAAATGTGTGATCGGTTTAGTGATAGATTTTCTCTTGTCGTTCAAGGCGGAGAGGGTGGACTGTAAACTGTATATCATTCCCCTGCTGCATACCCTCATCTATGCTGTTATACAGGTGAGATCTGCTCTCTACGAATGCAAAATCATCTTCCTTATGTAGGCAGGTGTTCCGCTACTGTATCTCTCCGTTTCTGAGCCTCTCCTGCTTCCTTTTTTTTGGGGTGGGGGTTCCAGGGTAAAAGCTGAATGTATTCATTAACGGTACATTTCGCACTGATAATCAGGAAGCGAGAGAGTTGTGAATGCGTGGAACAGCTTGCCAGGTCATGTAGTGGAGGCAGAAACACTTGGGGTGTGTTCAAGCTCAGGCTTGACGCAGCACTGGATACTCTTTAGACTCTCATCATTATGTGCCGCTGTGCTCTTGTGTCTGATATTTGCCTCATATTTGATGTTTCTGGTCAGGTTTCCTGTTTGTCTCATTGCTTCCTTGAGTCCCACTGTATTCCTGTCCCTGCCGATGATCTGTTATTGCGCCACTGGCTTTTGGGTCAGGCCCGCTGCTTCCGGGGAGGGAGCGAGCGAGCGAGCGTGTGACTGTGATTGTGCTGTGTGCAGGCGGCCTACATCCCCGATGACCTGTACAAGAGGGTGTGGCTTCTGCAAAAGGCTGCTGACTCTGCCCCAGCCATACTGCACCGTGGGCCTCAGCTACGCCAGGTGCATGAAGACGGAGCGCGCCACACCAGGTACTCACGTCCAGCTCGTTTCCAGACCGTTTTTAGCCAATCGGGTCATTGGTCCTTTAGGCAATGAATTGTCATTGGATGGGAAAGAAACACTGGCCCATTTTCTGCAAGCATGGGCTTTAAGTGAAAACGTAATGAAACGTAATGGACAGGTATGAAACGCGCACTGCTGCATGCCGTGGTTAGTGGAACAGTCAACATCTGAAAGGAGCGTTTTGGGGGAAAAATGGGTCAAACCATTCTGAAGAGAAATAAATTGTTGGCGTTATTCCATGAAAATGTCATTATGAAAGAGTCTAATCCGCCTTTTTTCCTCCCCTTAGTGGCAGTGTATTATGATGTGGAAATACTCTCTCTCTCTCTCTCTCTCTCTCTCTGTCACCTCAGCTGGCAGCAGAAAGATGTGCCATCAACACAACAAGCACGCACCACGGAGGAACTTTCCGCTGAGCGCCAAGCCCGTGTGAAGTTGTACATTTAAGTGTCTTACCGCCGGCGGACCGTTTTCTGGCCGCGCGCGCCTGCTCCTGTCCGCACGTACGAGTATGTGCGTGAGACATGAGCACTATGGCCTCCTGGGATTTGTCCAGCAGTAAGAAAAGCATGGAGGCCCCAGGTACTGAACACCCCCTCCCATTCACCGCACATAAAATGGATAGTACAGTATGCTTCATATATGCCACCCTGCCCTGGAAAAATGGCATCTGCTAAAGGCTTATAATAATAGGACTATGAATGAAAATGATGATGATGATGATGATGATGATGATGATGATGATGATGATGATATAGTATAATGGTTAGGTAACTGGGCTTGCACCTTAGAGGTTGCAGGTTCAATGCCCAGGTGGGGTGCTGCTGTTGTACCCTTGAGCAAGGTACTTGAGTTGCTTCAGTAAATATCCAGCTGCATAAATGGATCGTACGTAAGCTGTATAAATCGTTCTGCATAAAAGTGTCAATGCATAAATTGTAATTGTAAAAACTCACCACCCAGTATAGTTTAGGTAGAGATAGGGGTAGAGGTAGGGCAAATTAGGGAAGTTTCATTCAGTTCATCCACAGGTCATTGCTCTGTATCAGTGCCTGCCCTGTAAGCACTCTGAGTCTCTGCACTGCCCCCTGCAGGTGGGAGCCTATCCACGGCTGTGGAGTCTGACATTTACCGCAGCCTCCAGGCGGTCCTCCGCGAGCTGGACTGCCAACATCCCGCCTCCATGTTCAACAAAGGTACCTTACCATACAGGTGCATGTCACACAGCCATAAAGTCAGCCAGGATAACCTAACAGGTGTATTCCACGCATTCATAAAGTCAGCCAGGATAACCTAACAGGTGTATTCCACGCATTCATAAAGTCAGCCAGGATAACCCAACAGGTGTATTCCACACATTCATAAAGGATAACCCAACAGGTGTATTCTACGCATTCATAAAGTCAGCCAGGATAATTTCAACATGTATTTCTTACATAATCATGAAGTAAGGACAACCCTACGAGTGTATGTACAGTCATAAAGTCAGTCGTGACAGTCTATATCCCACAGTCAGAGGATCAGGCAATATGGGACTTAATATACACATATAATGTATGTAATGTAAGCAGATACTTTAATATAGCAGGATGTGCGGAGAAATGCTTTACTGAATCACAGGGCGTACAAGCTCTGTATCTGGGACAAACCTCAGTAAAGATGCATGGATGTAACAAGTGGTGATTCTGAGTAATGGGATTATTGTGCTATTTAGTCTTAAGTTAGAGACTGCTCAGTTTTTACAGTGTCTGAGCAGACGATTGATTATTAATGTGTCTGTGATGTGTCTTTTATTAAGGGATGTTGAGATGGACGCTGCACAAGAAGGTCCAGAGTAGCCCCTCAAACTGTGTCTCGTTGGTGAGAGTAGTGGTGAAGGAGCTAGAAAGGGTAGGTCACCTTGGTCTTGGGACATTGACATTGGTCATTGGTCATGATATTGCTGTTATAATTTACTGAAAAACTTTGTCAATGTATTGAATATATACTGTCCACCCAAATTGTCAATTACATTTAAATTCAGTAAAATCCTGAAATGAATTGACTGCATTTAAATGGAATTGACCCCAAACCCTGGTCCACAGTAAAAAAGAAAATATATATATTAATGTGAATATTTTTTTGAATATTGTGTTCCAGAAAATTCAATAATACTACTTACAATATGAATATCTCATTTTATGCTTGTTTTATGAACACGATGTGCCATGTTACATGTGACATCTAATTGATTAGTTTGGCCTAGTTTGTAATAGAAATGTGTGATCGGCTTAGTGATAGATTTTTCTCTTGTCGTTCAAGGCGGAGAGGGTGGACTGTAAACTGTATATCATTCCCCTGCTGCATACCCTCATCTATGCTGTTATACAGGTGAGATCTGCTCTCTACGAATGCAAAATCATCTTCCTTATGTAGGCAGGTGTTCCGCTACTGTATCTCTCCGTTTCTGAGCCTCTCCTGCTTCCTTTTTTTGGGGGTGGGGGTTCCAGGGTAACAGCTGAATGTATTCATTAACGGTACATTTCGCACTGATAATCAGGAAGCGAGAGAGTTGTGAATGCGTGGAACAGCTTGCCAGGTCATGTAGTGGAGGCAGAAACAGTTGGGGTGTGTTCAAGCACAGGCTTGACGCAGCACTGGATACTCTTTAGACTCTCATCATTATGTGCCGCTGTGCTCTTGTGTCTGATATTTGCCTCATATTTGATGTTTCTGGTCAGGTTTCCTGTTTGTCTCATTGCTTCCTTGAGTCCCGCTGTATTCCTGTCCCTGCCGATGATCTGTTATTGCGCCACTGGCTTTGCGTCAGGCCCGCTGCTTCCGGGGGAGGGAGCGAGCGAGCGAGCGTGTGACTGTGATTGTGCTGTGTGCAGGCGGCCTACATCCCCGATGACCTGTACAAGAGGGTGTATGACTTCTGCAAAAGGCTGCTGACTCTGCCCCAGCCATACTGCACCGTGGGCCTCAGCTACGCCAGGTGCATGAAGACGGAGCGCGCCACACCAGGTACTCACGTCCAGCTGGTTTCCAGACCGTTTTTAACCAATCGGGTCATTGGTCCTTTAGGCAATGAATTATCATTGGATGGTAAAGAAACACTGGCCCATTTTCCGCAAGCATGGGCTTTAAGTGAAAACGTAATGAAACGTAATGGACAGGTATGAAACGTGCACTGCTGCATGCAGTGGTTAGTGGAACAGTCAACATCTGAAAGGTGCGTTTTGGGGGGGAAAAATGGGTCAAACCATTCTGAAGAGAAATAAATTGTTGGCGTTTATTCCATGAAAAATGTCATTATGAAAGAGTCTAATCCGCCTTTTTTCCTCCCCTTAGCGGCAGTGTATCACGATGTGGAAATATATGTAATGGCATTAATATCATCACGTGTTCATTGATTCAGGCTCAAATTATAGCCTGTCCTGTAGTCGTTGCTATAACGTATGCCTGTTTCCCTTGCAGGTGCTTTGTACCAGAGGATGGTTTTGGCTGAGCAGAGTCTGAAGAGCGAATGTTATCCCCAGCAGGAGCGGTAAGCGCAGAACTGTTTATAACACGCTCATTAATCCACTCTACAAATACTTTATAACAATGTTATATAACAGATACGGAATTTCCCGAGCTCTGTTCAGGAAGGGGCGAGTGGTGAACGCACCACAATCACGTGTAGGCCCGTGCCTGGGCATGTGAGAGGACTAGCAGTAAATTATTACAGTAAGTGGGCCGATAGAGCTGCAGTCTGACCACACTCTCTCTCTCTCTCTCTCTCTCTCTCTCGCTCTCTCTGAAGGCTGTTTGTGTTTGCGGACCCCGTCGTTCTCTCGGGCCCCCTGGGGGCCGCGGTGAGGAGGGACATGGAGCTGGCGGGGTCATACCGGGGCCCCCTGGCCCACATGTGCAGTGTGTTACAGCACACCCTCCAGGCCGCCCTGGGAGAGGACTGCCACGGCCCCAAGCTCGCTCACGTTCTCAAGGTCGGTGCGGTGTGGAGATAAATTCACCTAACGCACGTGTGTGTGTACGTGCGTGCGTGTGTCGTCTCTTGTATTAGTTCCCTGATCCGTATCAAGCCACTTTCACTTCTTGCTGGCCACCTTTATAGAACCACCGGTGTATGATAAGAAAAGTCCCGTTTCGCAGGAAGAGGAGGTTGCACTCGGTGTGCAAAAGAGAACTGATGAAACTGGATGAACAAGTCTGAGTGAAACTAGGGTTGTTTCCAAAACGGAGACATCGGCCTGGGCTCAAGGCAATATTTCCCCTTTACTTTGATCTATTATTATTCAAAATCGTAGTTTGGTGAGATCAGTTATGATTGCAATTGAATCAATGAAAACAAATGTGTATGCGTTGAAAAAAAACCCACTTGCATTCATTCATTCAAGTCAAGGTCAAGAAAAATGTGTTGAATCCAGGCTTCATTTCCAGTGTTTGTTTGCCATGCGAATATAATCCACTTGAGTTAAATCGTACCCGTTTCAGTAAAGCCTGGACTCACCAATGTTGTGATGCACAATGTGATCACACATATTGTTTCTAACACATACGAACACAGCCTGATAACATTTTCAAGTTAGTCCGCTTATACGGCGGATAGAAGCAAAGGACAGCGGTGAACTGGACAGACACTCGGCGGTGTCGAATTCATCAACAGGACACTGGCGTACAGATGTGTTTGCCTGGACGTTGAGCTGGCCTTTCACCCGCTTCTATTAATAGCGTGTTTTGTCTGTGGCAGGACATAGGCCAAGATGTTGAGCCTTACTTCCAGGAAGTGGTGGCGACTGTAGAGCAGAGTGCTGAGGAAGGAGGGGGGGATCGCAGCCAGTATGCTGCCAGGCTGCGACAGCTCTACAGCGAGATCCTCACTGCTGCTAACCAAGGTGGGCTGGCTGGGCATCACACACACACCACACACCACACAAAAAAAACAAGACTTAGGACGGAAACGGGGGCCTCAAATCTGTAATTGTGTAATGTATACCCTTTAGCAGACACTTTTATCCAAAGCGACTTACAGTGATGAATGCATACATGTTTCAGTATATGTGGTCCCTATGGAAATCAAACCCACAACTTAAGCGTTGTCAGCGCCATGGTCTACCTACTGAGCTGCACAGTACCCAGTGGATGTCCATATGTGCCATGCATATGGTATAAAACATCTAACCTGGCAGGCTTCTGAGTGGCTCAGTTGGTACTGGCATACAAGCACAAGCCACAAGCTGGCTCATATACGTAGTTATGGCCTCGGCTATGTGACTAACCAACTACGACTATGACTAGGACTCTGTTGTGGCGGGACATCATCATCATCATCAACTCCCAGATGTTGTTTTGTTTCGTTTCTTTGTCTGTGTTCGTGGCTGCCAGAAAGGAAATGCGTTTTTTTTGTTGTTGTTTTTTTGGGGGTATTTTTCTAATCCTTTTTTGGGCGTTCCTTGTTTTTTTAGATCCATTGTCCCGTGGCTCCCTGTGTGACACTCCACTGCCCAATCCGGAGATCAGCTTCCACCTATGGGGGGAGGACGATGAGTTGTGTGAGTGTCCTTTTTAATGAAATTGAATTTTAACGGACATACTGTTGGATTTGTGGCCATGGGGCACGTTGCTGGTGTTAGCACACTAAGCAACAAATATATTTGGAGTGCCTCCGCCCATAAGAAGGTACTGCACACAGCTGTGCTATCCATGCTCTGATAGTGAAAATCAGTAGTGTGATGTTTTTCTTACAGTGCCAAATGGTATTCTGGAACAAGTTAAATACAAGTTGGCAACGACTGGGTGTATACCAGTCAGTAGCAGTTTTCAGCTGGTTTGTTCCCCTGTAAAGACCCAGCCCCTTCCACCCCAGAACGTGTACAAAGCACCATGGCTAGGACTAGAACACAGAGGGAATGTTATAGCTGTGATAGAGGTATGGCCTAACGTACACTAGGGTAGTTTAACGTGTGCAGAGTCTGAGGCACGTATTCTTGTGTTTGTGGCCAGCAGCCCCACAGGGTGATACGTAATTGCCGGTAGCGTCGCCCAGGGAGGCAGGGATTCAGTCAGCAGGGTTGTCCGTATCTTGTTGCACACCATCGACCCACTGGTTAATCTGGGAGTGCACAGTCTGCCGGTATAAAGCTGCACATGAAGCATCTTCCGACTCATGTCTGTTCAAACTGAACTTGTAGACTAAGCGGCGGCTCACATGTGTTTCAGAGGAGAGCACGTGCTTGTCTATGCTCTCCCGAATTGAAAGCGGATGTTGCAGCGAGCATAGCCTACAACTGAATATAATTGGCTATTCCAAATTGGGAGAAAAAGCATAAAAAACTAACAAAAAACCAGTTGTGTGAGAGTGAATAACAGTTTAAAGGGTGCTTCATAGTTTTCCTCACTGTCAGACTCCCATAGACAGGTTCATATTCCAAGGATGATCCGGCATTATATGTCTGAGATCTGACCTGCATTTGATTTGAAATCAGAGAAATCATTTTCAGACCACTTATCTCTCAGCATCATATTTCCAGCGTTGCTCTCTCTAAATTTTTTCCGGTACTTGGACCTTGCACACAGGGCGTGAGCTGGCAAAGTTTGTCCGCCCGAGTTCCAGCGAGCGGTGCTCCCTCTGCCAGGACGACTTTGAGATGGCGGACTTCCTGACGGACCTGAGCCCCGAGATGCCCCGCCACTCCGTCATGTCGACGGACAGCGGGATCGAGAGGGACCTGCCGGCGAGCGAGCTCCACGGCATGGGGCTGGAGCCCCCTGCTGGCGGGGGCGAGCAGGAGCAGGCACGGCTGACGCGCCGGGGCTGCTTCAAGATGAAGCCCTCGGTGTCGGACAGCATGGCCCTCATGCAGGACTCCCTGGAGGAGCTGGGCGGGGGCGGGACGCTGCAGCGGAAAGCGGGGAACAGCAGCACCCCCTTCCCCAGACAGCAGCGGCACTTCACTGCGCGCATCGTTGTGATGGGGGATGACCGCGTACTGGGGAGACTGGCCAAGGCCTACTACTCTCTCAGGTACTGTATGGCCACGTTCAGCATCACGTACACTGTGCCCTGATACAGGCAACTGCCAAAATAAAGGCAACACTTTGGCAATGTGCAGGGGGGCTGGGGGGTCTCGTTGGAAAGGCGAGGGCTGGGCCTATCCCCCGGTTCCGGTCGTGGTACCACCCCCCGCCGATGGACATTTGCAGTACTACCCCTGTTTAAAGAATCCCTCATTTACTCAAGTGTTGCCAGTTACCTGTATCTGAATGCAAGTGAATATATTTTCACAGCATCTTCTGTTGAATCAGATCTATCGAATTAGCCCTGAAAGAGCTGAATCAATGAAATGTAAATAAAATGTAATGGAATTACATCGATTTGCACGTAATGCACGCATATATGATACGTACCTCATATATGCTTCATTAGTGTCTCACATGCTCCAGTTATCTTTCATAAGTAAGGATTACAATGAGGGATTTGCTTTCACCCGCAGGAAAAGGGAGGCAAGGCGTCTTTTTTTGACGATGAAAGTGAACCTGCAGATGTACTACATTCCCGTCTCTGATGAGCCCAACATCACCTCTCCTGTGAAAGTAAGGCAGCATCCACCCCACAGTAATGCGCCATAGGCTTGATCACTTGTCTGTGATTCTGTGTGGCTCAGTAGGTAGAGCATGGCATTGGCAACGCTTAGGTTGTGGGTTCAATTCCCACTGGGACCACATATACTGAAAAATGTATGCATTCACTACTATGTAAGTCGCTTTGGATAAAAGCGTCTGCTAAATGGCATATATTATATTATTAACATTCTGCAAACCTGAAAATGTTTACTTAATATACTTAATATTTATTTAATCATGCGCAGAGCAATCAATACCATGCTGCATCGTCACGAGCACTGTTCTCTTGTTTCATTTCAGGAAAACGTTTCACCAGTAAAGAGCAGCCCCTGTGCCCTGGCCTCGTACTTGGGAAGGGTGGATCCGTGGTACGAATGCACCATCAACAGTCTGGGATGCATGATTCCCAAGATGGCGAAAATGGTACGATTTTACGTCAGAAGCATTTAGCAGACACTCTTATCCAGAGCGAATTGCATGGTTTACATACAATCCATTCATACGGATATAAATCTTACCCAAGGGTACGACAGTAGTGCGCCACCTGCCAAGGATATAGTACATACACATATATATATATGCATAGTGTGCAATGTTTATATATAATTATATGCATGGTGCTATGCTTGAATGGACCTGTCCTTTTTTGGTTGCAAAGTGTTTTTGCTTCAGTTGTATTTCACTTTGTCTTCAAAAGCTTTCTTCCTGAAGGCCCTACGCAACAGAAGCTGAATTCAGGAAGTTGCATAATTGCAGCACATCCTTAAAACAAACACACACACACACACACTCAGCCAGTTGCTCTTTCACAGAAACTGGTGAGTGTTATTGTGTGTCTGCTAGTGATACCACGAAAAGAAAGAGTGCTACAGAAAGGATGCCTGAACTGAGAGAAGAGAAACCAAAACGGAGTGTTATACAGACAGCACCATGTGGCGTGGAAGTGTTCAGAGAGATGAATCCACATGTACAGTGAAACAGGCCCAGGCCCAAAATGGTTATGGTTATGGCTCTGGCTATGCTGGTGCTTCCCTACCAAATAAGTTAATGCTATATGCTCTTACAGCTTTGAAGCAACAAAATGGCAAAATTGGTGAAGTTGAAGCACTATGTGAGACATTGGTTGTTTCATATGGGTTTATTTTTTTTAACTTTGTACTTTTTTTATTGACAGAATTAGTAGAATTTTCCCCATTTGTTAACATGAGTGGAAGTTCCTTAAAAGCTACTTCCATTATTTCTTCATTTTATGTTCTGGCTTGCTCTAGGCATTTGGAAGACAGCTTACTAGATAGCTGCCTTCATCTTTTGCATTTTGAAATGGAAATGTTCATTCTTTTCTATGTGGCATATGAAAGTTGCTTCTAAAAACATCCATTCACATTACACCAATGCACAATTTAGCTACAGGTAACTGCCAAAATAAAGGCAACACTTTGGTACCCTAGGGCGGGACACTCAAACAGCTCTGGCCCGGGCTAGGGGAGTCCCAGTCGGGCGAGAGCTCGTTAGAAAGGGAAGGGCTGGGCCTATCCGCCGGTTCCAACCATGGCACCCCGCGATGGACACTCGCTGTACTGCATCCATTTTAAGGGTCCCTTATTTCTTCAAGTGTTGCCTTTATTTTGGCGATTACCTGTAGCATGTTTGGCTCTAAACTGTTAAACTACATATCTAGCTAGCATGGTGGTTAGCTACACCAGCTGACACTGGGAATGGGCAGACACAGTCAGAGAACATGATTTATCAAAACACCTGCTCTGGCAAAAATAGCTATAATAGCCAGACTGGCTATAGGCCCTAATGAAGCATAGTTCAGTCACTAGGCAACCGAGAAAGACCTTTGTCTATCAGGCACTGTGGCTGCACAATTACAACTATTAATGTAGTCACACACTGGCTCTCCTGTTACCATTGCAGCAGTGCAGCTCTAGCAGATCGTCAGAGTCCAGCTCCTTCCTGACAGACGTCATCTCCTACTACACCCGCACCGGGCTGCAGCCTGTCTACTTCACCATCTACTCTGTGAAGGTGAGGAGCTTTATATCCTCCCCTTTGTCAGGGTTAAGCGCCCCTCCAGACTGATCTGAGAACAGTTGTTACTGCTTTTGGGGAGATGGGCAAAACACTGTAGTGAAACTTGTCCTGCTGCTCACTAATTAAAAGCTAGCTATTGGTAGCTAACACTATTTCCCAGTGGTCTTGTGTAAGACACAAATAACACCTTCTTTGACACTGTCCTTGACTACAGAATGTAACCGATGAAAAAAGAACGTCCATACATATGAGTATTTATTGTCATTTATCAACATTGATAACTGATTTGTTTTATAGATGCCATATACTGTCATAGAGCAAGAGGGTTTACTGTAATGCATTTTGTGCTCTCTGAGAATATTTTTTGGTGATAATAGATGGCTATGTATTTGAATGAATGGTCATAAATGTAAGTGAAATTTAGAAAATCAAAGCTCTTATGAAGGCATTATACATGTCAACATACAAACCTCCAAGTCAAAGTGTGGAGATGAGTGTAATACTTGAGCTAGCTACAGTAGTACCTAAAGATACTGTATTCAGTGCAGGACAACAAAAGCGAAAATATGAGACATTTACAAAATAAAGCTGACAAACGATTGCAAATTTTTTGTTTGAATGTGTTCCCCCTCTGCATTCTGCATGGGCACAGATCTCCTTTTCCAACCTGACAAAGGACCCAGTGGAGGATGTGTTTGTGTGCCATCTGGAGATGGACTTCCCGGAGTTTAGGTTTCTCACAGCTACTCTGAAAGGTATGACGGGCGCACAGTTGAACCACAGGCGATGCGAGCGCCTGGTATCCTACAGTAAGGCTTCTGTGTGTACATTTACAGACAGACACTTGTGGTACTGCACTGTTTATACTCAGCAGGGGTTGCATTGCATTGGTTGCAACAAAAACCTGCATACACTCGGCCCTCGATGGAATGAGTTTGACACCTGTGGTTTATAGGATCCCTCATTGACTCAAGTGTTGTCTTTATTTGGCAGTCACCTGTTTGTGCTCCTCACTCTTTCAGAGGCGTCAGTTCGGCACAAGAAGAACATTGCGGAAATATGCGGGGCGGTGGTTTCCATAAACTACAGAAAGGTACAAAAATTCATTTAAAAAAGTGTAATTCTGTTTTCAATGTCAGAAGGAGTTATTCTTCTTTTTGCCACTATTTCAATGTTTCAATGTTTAATGTTTAATGTTTAATTTTTGAGTAAATTATAGTAATAAGTGTAGCTAGACCAGGGGTGGGCAATCTTACCCTGTGTGGGCCGGTGTGGGTGCAGGCTTTTGTTCCAGCCGAGCAGTAGCTCACCTGATTTGACTAATCAGCTAATAAAAGTCTTCAATCAGGGCTTTGATTAGTGGAATCAGGTGTGTCACTGTTCAGTTGGAACAAAAGCCTGCACCCACACCGGCCCACACAGGGTAAGATTGCCCACCCCTGAGCTAGACATACTGTAATTAATTGATTGACTTATTTTTGCTATATTTCTTTCAGGCCTCTTTAAGCAATAGGGAAGTTGATAAAGGAATTTCACTAAGGACTACTGGTGTACAAATCAATGCTATTCCCTCTAATGCAACAGAAGGTACTATTAACAGTATTTAATCTGTGGTGCTACTGTGCAATTTAATGATTTACACTTTCCAATGAAGGGTCTAAATCAGGATTACTCAAATCTGGCCCACGAATCCAATATTCGGGCCTTGTTTTCTTTTCTCTCAGATTAGTAATTGAACAATTAGTGCAATTGATTGGCTGGAGTGTCTTCACACCTGACTCCCAGGTAAAGGGAGGGTGGAGAAACAGCAGTACTCAGCCCATGAGGACCGTGATTTGAGTAACCCTGGTCCAAGTTCTAGTTTTGACCGTAAATGCATTTTAAAGTATAATGTATGTATGTATGTATAAAAAGAGCAAGACAGCCCCCACCCAAGAGATCTCCTTTAGGTTATGTCAGTGAATTAATGTTGTCTATTAGGAAATATATTTTATAGTACTCTAGTGTGTGGTGTATTTACTATAGATTTCCTCTGAATGTTATTACTTAGGTAAAACTAATACAACGTTCTGGATCATTCTGTTAGCAATCAAATCTCCAATAAAACCTTTCCCACTTTAGGTCTTAAAGCAGATAATTATCAGTTTTTACAAAACTAAAATACCAAAACTATTGTGCTGTACAGGAAGCCTAATAACCAGTATTAGGATAGTGTTTAAGCTAACAAATGTGACCTTGTTGATCTTTCTTTGATTTCCCCAGATTTTGATTGTCTTACTGTAAGTTTCAATGACCAAAAGCCAAAACCTGGGATGGTAAGTGTGTGACTTCATCTTTTTTATTTATCTTTATTACGCAATTCCTTTACCCTTTGGAATAGACATTTGAGAGTCTTAGAAATGCATAAATTCATAGAAACAAATGCCTTTTTTTTTTTTTTACTTGCATCTGATTAATCTACCCATTAATTAAACTAATGGGAAAAATATTAATCAAGTAATCTGTTGACAACTGTAAAACATATATATTTATGTATGTATGGTAGTATATTTGAATGGCCAGAATTATTGCTTGAGATGCTTGTGAGTACTTAATTCCCATTCCAGACCGCCTATCCCCATGTCAGTAAGCGCTTTCTTCACATGGAGCTGGCAAAAAAAAAAAAATCTATCTAATCTAATCTTATGCTGATTTTGTTGTATCGACAGGAGCCAAAGATCAGAACTTGCAACATGAAAATCAGGACACTTGAAAACCGCACATTCACTGTGTGTCTCGACAAAGACTCTCGCAGGACGTTTAAAGATGTTCAGAGGTGAGATATGGATGAGCTATTCTTAACTAGCAGTAGTAGTAGTGATAAAAAGGGTGAGTTGAGCCGTAGTGTAATTACCTCTGAGCGCATTCTCCCATTGGCCGACACCATCATTTTGAACGTCAAACAAAGCCGAAAACGAATCGAAACAGCCGACTGAAAGGCGTGTTAAAATGTCCCTTTTTCCAGTATTGAAATATGCCCTTGCCTGGATCCTGGGTACTGCGTTCAGAAGACGGCAAAGTCCAAGTTCAGCCTCCAGGAAGAGGCGGGCCTGAGCAAGTACATCAGCAAGGGTCTGCCTCTGCCGATCAACACCTTCGCCGGCATCATCCACTGACTGGACGTGGGCGAGGGGAGTATGACTCATCTGGAGAAACTGACACACAGGTTTACAACTGCTATAGCTGCGTGAAGCGCCCACCTCCCCTAACTTAATTAGGTGCTCACTGAAACTGGCCGAGGTGCTCAAGCCTGCCGTGTCGGTGAACCGACCGCTTGCGAGAAAACCGGGCGCACAGGAAGAAGAGCGAGCTCGCAGCTGTATGTGTTTGGTACCTGATCCATTCCTGACATCACAATCGACCGATTGCACCAAGTGTCTTAATATGTAAGTGAAATTAATTATGCTGAACAAATACACCAGTGCACTATTCACCGCTCTGTTGGAAGTCGTGTCAAAGCTGGCCCTAATAGACAAAGCTGATCTCTATGTCTGTGAGGAGAAGCAGCTGAACACACAAGTATGTGTTTGGGCAGCATGTGAGAGCCATCGCAGTGCCATGGCCCCGAGCCATCTCCTTTCTGCAGGTCTCCCGTAGGAGTGGAGCGGAGAGTCAGGGGTAGCCATTCATAAAGCCTTTGGTTATAACTCAGCTTCAGACCGTTCAGGCCCACCTGGTGTCAGGAGGGACTCTTGTGGGACAGGACACTGAACCTTCCAGTTTACCTGAAGTTATTTACAGCTAGGAGAATGCACACCCTCATTCAGTCAAAATTCGCGGACGGGGTCCCATTTGAACCCAGAGCAAAACCCGGTATATACATAGTTCTGTCCGGACTTATATAATAATTAATAATAATAATAATAACAAGTGCGTGATTGACCGTTATAAACTATGCCCTCTAATCCTAGAATATGATCCTCCTCATCTCGTGATATAACACAAATTGGCTCATACCAGAGCTTTTCGGAGATACACAAAGCTGAAAATAAATACAGTTGAATAAATACAGATACCTTTGATCTACAATCATGTGTAAAAAAAAAAACATCTTGTGAGTTTACAAATGTGTGCTTTGTAATGAGTCCTGTCTTTGAGGCTTGACTTTGCCTGTAACACTGGGAATAGATTAGAATATTCGGAAAAAAAATCACGGTTACAACCATACACAGAGGCAGAAATTAAAATAGTATTTCTCTGGGTTATTGTCAACCCATGGTACGAGAGGACTGATTGTTGGCGCTGATAAACCCGCAGTTTGGTCATTGCTTTGTTGACAGTGACTCCACTTTCTCAAATCAGTCCCAGTCTGGATAAAAAGACTGGGGGGGGGTGGGGTTGAGTCTCCCGAGGCTGGACGGAGGGGGCCCGAGTCGCCTCGCTTCTCCCATAAGAGTAGGCGCCTAACTATGAGACTTTGCACAGGCAAACACCAGTGTCAGAGAGGCATGTGCACATCCGTAATATTGCGCAGGGTGCTGGGTAATAAAAATGAATACAAAATGGAGGAAAATGCCTGCACGCTGCTTTTTGCTCCCAAGTATGATCACTGGTCAACACGATTTTTCTTGCATGGGGTTTCCCCAACGGATTTTAGCTAACTTTTGGGTGCTGAATCCAAATCTGGCATTAGTTTTTGTCTATCACATCAGGTTTTTGAACTATGAGAAATCTTTATTTTTGAGAAAACAACAATTTTACACTCGGAAGTTGAAAATAAATGTTGCATTAGAAGATCGATAGATGCAAAAATGTTTACAATGAAAGGCACCTACTTCAATTACAATATTTAGTTGTAATTCTTAGATTAGGTAGAGTCTTAACAGCAGATTAGGTAGAGTCTTCACAGCTGCAAATCACAAAAAACATAAATTTATGCTCTGGACTTTATACGCTAATTAGAAAGGCAATCCTGAGGGGTCCCTCTGACTCAAGGTGGTCTGACAGAACAATATTAGCCACGTGTTTCCGTACCTTATAAAGGCCGTTTGGTTGAATGCAGGTTCATTTTAATTTCACCATTACCAGTAGCAACTTGAGAAAGTATTACGAATAACAGGGATTTGTCAGTTTGGGTCTTTTGAAAAGGGCGTCTCTCATAATGGGCATGTTTCACCATTTTGGCAACACAGCACTAAGGGTTGAAAGCTACGGGAAGTGGGATGTGATTGGCCGAGACTTTCATGCTTGGATGCCGAGAGGCTTTTAGAGACGAATACCAAAGCCCATTGGCTCATGGCCATGTCAATCATTCTGATTCCAGAACATGTTTTCCAACAACCCTTCCACCCCCTCACCCCCATGTTTCTTCAAGACTGGTGATTTTAAAGTCATGTTGTTTATCGTGATCGAATGATACTTTTTGTGTATTAATTTTGTGTACCCTGAAATCAGATTGCAATCAGTAAGCTTGTTCATACAGTAGACGCAATTTGGCCTGGATTCAGTCAGCGTTGTTCCTTAACTTTGACTCATTTGACAATTGAACAAAGGTGTTAGTTTTTTCGAATCAAGGCGAGTTCAGAACTTGCCAATATTAACTTGTCAAACTGTGTTTGTGCAGAAAGAACGACACCTGCCTTTATTTGTGAGCCAAAGTTAAACGCATATGCAGATTTTACCATGGCCTGTCTGTTGGGGGAGGGAACAGGACTTAACCAGAATGAATTCAAGTTCATTCACTCTCAGCATTTGCACACTATTTCTTTCATGTTTTCCCCTCCAGTTCATAATGTTATATACGATCCATGTACTGTATTTAATGTAAATGTAAATTATTAGTTTTGATTTTGTCAAATGTATAATTGTTTTAATAATTGTACATATTGTCTATTTATAAATGGAGAAATATACTATATGACTACTGTCTCTTCCGTCTCTTTTTTCCATCCCAACGTACTGTACTATACTGTCTTTTTTATCAGCATTGTCCCTTTGTCCCTTTGCATCACTCATTACCCTGTGGGACTCCCAGCCACAGACAGCACCCGCAAATATCACCTCCTGACTACGAGGGCGCATCACTGCACCAAGGACCAGTACTTTAGCCTGACACACCAGCCCTTCATGTATTCAGTCTTTTTTCCAGGATCTCATTCTCGGGTTTTCCACCATGATCATTGCAGTCGCGATTGCCTATTGCCCTTCTGTATTCATAAAACTCTCAAAGCGTGTCAAACAGTGCATCTGCTGGTGCTGTTCAGCTGTCCATTCACAACGCATCATTTAATGACATCAGCGTACTCATTTACTCATACCCCTCTAATGTCATGTTTGATGACTGAGGTCATTGAGGTAATTGCCCCCCACCCATCCCACACCCCAGCAATTATTGTTACTCTGCTTGTGCTTGACCTCAGTCTCCTTTCATTGAAATTATATTTGACATTTTGCTTGATGTCTGGTTTCTTGCTATAATGTACTGTATGTCATTGCGAGTACGTATTCAGAATGTGAGTGACTCAGTAATAATGACTACTTACTACATTAAACACACACACACAACATTTCAATACAGATCAGTGACTGATCCCCCCCACCACAGCATAAAAGGACAAAGTCAAAGCCTAAATTAGATTCTACATTGTCAGTGTCTAAAATTGTCCCATAAGTTTGTGTTAGTGTAAACTGAGATAGATTGTATACCTCTTTGCCTATGCATTGACATTTCACTGCTGCAATCTCTGTGTCCAGTATAAAGCTGAAAGGTTAAGGCCTACATACAATTTTATTACAAATGTTCTCTTTGAGAGCCACTCAAAGAAACACTTTGAGAGTTACATGTGTCTCTTAATTTAAGACCACAAAGGTTCATGTCATCATAGCAGTCTGCACAAATGAGTCTCAATTATTGTGATTGAACACTAATAATATTGCAGTATCTAGCCAAGCAGTGCATGTATGCGACTTATCTCTTTCAAGAACTGGTGGGTCACCACAATGTTTTTAATCAGATCTAATATTTGTAATATTGTAATACTTATTACATAAATTTAGACAGTCGATATGACAATAAAAACAAGTTTATTTGAACATAAATGTGATTTGTCACATTGTTCAGCACCATAGTCACCATAAGGCTAGCTGAGGCAGTAGTGCAGTATAATAGTAAGGGAGCTGGGCTTGTATTCGATTCTCAGGTGGGGGCACTGCCGTTGTACCCTTCACCTTAGGTATTTAACTGGAATTGCTTCAGTAAAAATTTAGCTGAATAAATAGATTGTATGTTAAGAAATGTAAACTGTGTAAGTCGCTCTGGACAATAGCGTCTGCTAAATGCCTGTAATGCAATGGATACGAGGAGAACAATCTGAGTTGATGCGTTGGTCTTGTGATATTAGCTTCCCTAGGGGGCTGGTACACTGTAGACTTGATCATTCTCGGACACTTATCCTCAGTGTTTAGTGTTAATTGTTGAGGCAGCGTGACATCATATTATGCAGATTTCAATGGATGGCTAAGCCCCGATGTTTCCTCCCAGGGCGCTCTGTGGCATGGTTGCGGTGCAAGCAGCTGCTGCGTGATTTGGCTTGGATACCTGTGCTCAGGACGCCAGAGGTACAGTGCACATCTGACAAACCCATGGGGCTGTTTTCTGTATGCCTGAGCTGTCCTACAGTTCTTGGGAGTTGGACTCGTCTCTACGCAAAAAGACCCTCGGTTTTGGAAAGGACATTTCACTCTAAATATTATGTATTCTACATTTTGTTTATATTGCCGGAAACAGCATTGCTGTACGCATACCAAGCTATGCTAAAGATAGTCTGAGGAGGAGCTGCTTGTCCGCCGTAGCTAGAGTTCACGCGGACAAAGGAACTCACTGTAGCGTACGACGTTTTACTATCGTGGTTTTGTAGTCGCAATGATCTGCGTTCATTCACGTTCACATGGCCCTTTCCCACCCTAACGATCTTCGCTACTTGAAGGTAAAGTGCGCAAATGACAACGTAATGTAAATTACTATAAAAGGCTGTTATTTAAAAAATATATTATTAGTTTTGCCCATTAATTATAACCGCGTTTATTTGTCTTTTTCTTTACAATGCCGTGTGAATCTCACAAGGTGGCGCCATTGCGTTAACTTGAAGTTAATTTCTCGGAGGGATATTCACGGTCCCGTATCCCTCAGATCTGAATTAACAGCGGAACTGATGATAACACCTGCACGTTGTCGCCAATTCTCCACCGTAGATTATGGGATTTTGTGATGCCTGTCGACTCCCTCTCTACAACAGCAGAACGCGCTAAAAGACATTCGACAAGCTTTTTTAGTTTCGCTGTTTTATAATAGATCAATCCCCGACAGCTGTCCACGAAAACTGAGAAGAAATGGAAAAGGAGCAAACCTCAATGCAGTATGGTTCTTTGGAATGCACAGCATGGAATGCAGAGACGCCAAAACCAGGTATATGCGTGCAGTTCTAACAGATTAAATACTGTATGTTCGTCTGCCCTTTTTGGGCAAGCGTCTGCATGCAGCAAATACTGATAACGCTGCGTTTAAGCATAGCGCGGAGCATGTAACCAAGTACCTTAGCCGGAATAACGTTATAGCTTCCCATGTCATATAAGGTTGATAGCTTTTCATAACTTCACGTTCTACGTGTGTCAGTCGCCTACTGGTCTTTGCGGAAATATTTGGACGCGATAAGACGGTTCGGACACAGTATAGGCTACAGTATGCCAACTGGGCATGAAATGTTGCGCTTCGATGTCAAATTATTATGACATTAAATGATATTGTATGATACCATTTTTTCATATATAACTACTTTAACATCAAATGCATTAGGTAGCTGTTACGGCTTAAAGACCGTAAAGTTGCCTTCTTGTCCTGTTTTCCTTGCAATTGTTTGCGATGCTCTCGTGCTGGGTAATTACGCACGGTGCCGTACGTGTAGCTAACGTATGTGATCTAGCCTGTGGTACGACGGAGATGCAATATAATGCCACAAACAAGTAACAGAAAGTTTTCTCCTCTTGTGCGTTATATATATTTGAGAAAAAGATGTGTGGGGGAATGAAGTGAGTGTGGATGGATCGGTGTGCAGTGCGCGCGCGTCTACCGGACTGTTAAAACCATATATACGGGCAGGCATTGCCGTATAATGGTTAGGGAACTGGGCTTGCAACGTTAAGGTTGCAGGTTCAATCCCCAGGTGGGACACTGCCGTTGTACCCTTGAGCAAGGTACTTAACCTGAATTGCTTCAGTTAATATCCAGCTGTATAAATGGATTGTAAAGAAATGTAAACTGTAAGTCGCTCTGGATAAGAGCGTCTGCAAAATGCCTGCAATGTAATAATGTAATGTAATGTATATATATATATACGGTTAAAACACTGCATCTATAAGTATTCTATTCATCGGCCCGGAAATGGGAACATAACTTTCAATATATGCTTTCTTAAACCTAGTGTCGAAGCTGCTTTGAAGCTCATTTAGAATGAAGCGCGCATGCTTACAGAAAAGCTTTTCAGTGTTAATGAATATTATTGAACAATACGTGAAAAGGAAACTATTTCTGAAAGCCTGATGGTTTTAATACTGCATGTGAACCATACAAAATAAAACGTTGACTGTTTGGAGTATGCCTAGTTTTCACGGTATATGTTCTATTCTCTTTGGAAATTGCCTGTAATTTACTACTTAAACATCCCCATTCTCATATTAACTTTAGTTTTCTTGTAATTTGTCATATTTGCCAACACATCACGCATTTTAAATTAGTGTTGATACTCCATGTACTAAAGACGTGAATGTGGGGTGTGTTCAGAAACAAAAAAGCATTGCAAACTTTTATAAACTGAAACGATATTGCATTGAACATACAGTTGCAGAGCGCTTTGATTGCTGATAGAGCGACTGTGCGAGATCATGATGTGACGTCGATTTTCTTAAATACTGTACGTCTATCGCTACTTCCGGACACAGCCCCGACACTCCCACCAAACTGGAACAAACGTCTGTGAGGTCGTTACTAAACAGTGCGCAACGTTTAGAGCATACAAGGCGTTCAATAGCGTTCAATAGTGTTTGTTGAACACACCCCTGGTGCAGAAGAAAATGAGCGAAATATTCAAACCACCACATTCATACCTTTTGGTCTTGAATTCAACAGTGATTAAATTAGAGTTGATAGCTGAATATTTGTATGGGCTTTGTGCTTGTACATAGTCAGATGTAAAAACTATTTTTGAAAAGTCCTTTGCATGCAAATATCATCATTTCTTAGGGATGAAAAGAGAGGAATTAAATAGTTAATAGGCTTGAACTTGAAGTGTGGGGAGACAATTTTCGCTCAAAAAGAATATTTAATTGTGTAAAGGGAATCATCATTCGTTAATTAAGCACAACAACTAAACCTCATTTAGTTTAATGACTGTGATGATGACGTTAATGAGGTATCAAAAGAGACTGGAATCGTCTGTTGATGGCACTCCTGCTGACTGCCTGCTACGTGTCCAGCCTCCAGCACAAACGGATTCTCTCTGATGTAATCACTGCATCACAATAAAGCAATGCAGAGCACAGAGTGGTGTGCTTTCTTCTCCCACTGTCCCGCTGCCACAGCAACAGTGCAGAGTCAAGGTTAAACCAGCACCTTTCTACATGACCACCATGCCCTGAAAAAATAAAGTGTACCAACACCGGTGTAGGTTAGGCTTAAAATATTGACACGACGGTAATTATAATCGCACTTATGGCCAAACAAGCATGTGCGCGTTGTGTCCAGGAGACCGCTGTCCATGTTCTGATAAACAGGCGTTACATCTGGATTTGTGTTTGAGTCCTTGCACAATGTCTGTGTACAGTATGACCTGAAACATCTAGCACCAAGTGTCCTGTTTGCTCTCCACCCCCGAAGAATCTTTTGCATTTTTACATTTCTCTCTGGTTGAAGTGGAAGAGAGGTTTGGCCTCTGTTGTTTTGTTTTTTTACATATGTACTTCTGGATTTTGTCTGTGACTGTTGAGTGCTGAGTCCAACGTGAATGTGGAATACCAGAGGGTTTTGTGGAGGGTTTGTTTCAGATGCAGATAATGCGCACAATACACTGCCTTAAGTGGAACTGGCATGGACAGAAAACACGTTGAAACATTTTGTTGTAGAACCACCCTGTTTATTCTACACGATTGTATCTTCTAATCACAGCCTTTAATATGCCATATGTCATAGGCTTTCGGCCATGGCGTCTGCTTATTACATGGTCCAATCAGTGATAAACTTCACAAATCGGTGACAGTGTAGTATAATGGTTAGGGAACTGGGCTTATCACGCAAGGGCTGCAGGTTTTATTCCCAGGTGGTTGTACCCTTGAGCAAGGTAATTAAGCTGAATTGCTTCAGTAAAAATAAACAACTGTATAAATGTAAATTGTTTAAGTCACTTTTGATAAGAGTATCTGCTAAATACCTTTAATGTAAAAAATACAATCATAACATTGCACAGGTACACTCTAGCGGCTATGGTTTATGCTTAAAGGACTTGGAACGGCAAAGCTGTTACTGAGATCATGCTGAAGTCACTCCCACAAGGAAAAAAACACAGCAGGGTTGTTCAATTCCAGGCCTCGAGGGCTGCAGTGTCCAACACCACCCGATTTTACTAATTAGCTCACCTCCAGGACCAAGGAGGTAAAGTAATTATTGAAATCAGGTGGGGTAATGTGTGGTTAGTGCAAATACCTGCAGACTAGCTAGCTACTAGCTCATTGTCATCACCACTGCCTACTTGCTCAACACTATATACCCCTGCTTACTCCTCATTTCCCCCAAAAATAAAATAATTACTAACCTTTTCCTTCCCAGTGTCACAGGTATGGTACGCAGCTGCCTGCAATGATGTTTATCGCCGTATTACTGCACTGATCTCTTGCGCTAACTATGATTGTTCCTACCATGTACTAATGCACATCTTGTAAGTCGCTCTGCATAAGAGCGTCTGCTAAATGCTTAAAATGTAAATGTAATGTAAAATGCAGACACTCCAGCCCTCGAGGCCTGGAAGTGAATAGCCCTGAAACACAGCATACACCTGATACCTGTATACTGGCGGGACCGATGGCCAATTTTACCATTGAAGATTCAGGCCTCCTGTTGGTCTGTGTGAATTATCTTAGTCCCGGTACAGAAAGGGAAGCCATCTTTCCCTGTGGTGGGCACGCAAGGCCCTCAGCTCTGTTATCAGTCACAGCTGCAGATACAGGGCTGGTTTGAAGTTCCTCCTGCTTATGAAGTTGCTTTGTAAATCAGCCACATCAAACCATCAGCTACAAGGATCAGGGTTAGATCGAGCGGTGTGTATGCGGTGCATTTATCATAAATCCACAGACAATCTGTCACTTTCAGTCCATCTGCCCTGCCCTTCTTTCTGATGCCCTGGATTCAAATAACATTTTTGAGTCTTGGAGGCATGATGAGTTTAATAATTTACACCATGCTATACATGTTGATTTCTGCGTGTGTTTAACCCACCCACCCCCACAAATGATTTTTTTTCCCGTTAATCTGGTCTATAGTCTACTCTTTGTCCCATATGCTCTTCCCATTCGTTCCATACATCACGTTGTTTAAAATACCTGTTTTGACACTGATGACACAAACAAATGACCTTCAATCCGCTTTTCACCTGAATGGTGAAATATGTCCCTTCTTCTTGTGTAACAGCACAGCACGCACGGCTCACAGATCACTTATTATCCATATCTATAAATGAGTTGTGTAAGCACCCTTGGATATATATGACACCATTGTAGAGAAAAAACCTCCACAAATATTACTGATAGAAGGCTGCATTTAAAGCGATGGCGCCTATTCATCAATATTTGTATCGATTTTTTAACACTTTAAACAAGAACACAGACAGACGTGTAGTTCCAACACACTGCACAGCACAAAACAGACGAGTAAACCCAACAGCTTCAGATGGACAGACTTCACAGCCATGGGTGGTGGAGAGGGCAGAGCACAAAACAAACTAAAAAATATATAAAGTATATAAATTTGAGTATGGTTTAGAATTCCTGGCTGAGTTCGTAAAACCCAAAGGAAGTGAGGATGTTACAGAGGAGTCGATATAGGTCAAATAAGCATCCCACAAATTGTGAAATGAGTGCTGGATTTATAGATGAGTGCAAGATGCTAAATGCTTAAAATGTAAATGTAAGATAAAAAGTCTTCATCTTGCACTCATCTATAAGGTATTCATTAGGTGTCATGTTCATTATAAGCTTGTGCCAACACTTCCTTGTGCCAGCACCAAGTCCTTGATCCAGTATATTAAGATGTTCTTCCTAGCAGCTAAAGTCAGGATATTAAACAGTCTCTGCTTTCTTGGACTTATAATACGCCCATCTGGGAGACCAAGCAAGAGACATAGCGTCACACCAAAAATGATGCTCAGATTATCCACTATAGTAGCCCAGTAATTCAGAAATTTGACATGAGACCAAACACAATGAATGTAACTACGAGACTCAGTTTTACATTTTAGACATAGGGGTGATAGGCCTGCATTAACTTTATGCCTCAGAACTCGAGTTATGTGCAGGCAGTGGATGATCCTTAATTGGACAGATTGAGTTCTATTGCAAACAGACATTTTACTGGTATGATTCCAAACATCCTGACAGTCGTAAGTCATCAGTGAGGAGGCCTAAGCCTGATTAGTGGCCTGAGAGGTCAGAGATTAATTAGAATTTAAAGCTTTATATACAAAACTGAGCAGCTTCTTTGATAACCCAAGGGAGATTACTTTCTCCACTGGAGATTTGTTCCTATTGACTGTTAGGGTAGTTCCTTTGATATTGAAGTCCCTGTAAGTATCTGAGAAAATCATATCTCTGTAGGCCATTACATTGCTGTATCTGATCAAAGGACATCACAGTCTGGACATCAAATAAAACACCTAGTTTAGCGATACCCTGGATGAGCCAGGACTTAAAACCTGGGTCCTACCATCCTGGTAAGAAGTCTGGGTTGTTTTGAATAGGGGTGAGGGGAGATGTGACCTGAAACTGACGCTTCAGTTTACGAATAGACCTCCAGGCCTTTGCAGTCATTATAGTACGAGGGTTAGTACAGTAGTCTTTAACAGATGTATTGTTGCGTAAGAACAGTATTGTACTGTAAAGAACAATTGGACTGAGAAGTTTCGATGTCCAGCCGCATTGAAGCCGGGTCGTTCTGGAACCAGTCCGTTATCGCACGGAGATGTGATGCTAGTTGATACAATCTAACATTTGGTACATCAAGGCCCTCATCTGAACTTGCCATTTGTGGTTTAGCTATTTTCAGATGAGGACGCCTCTGTCTCCAAATGAATAAACTCAGCCAGCCTTCGAGCACCTTAATAACCTTGTTTGATAATGAAATTGGAACCATCTGCAGTGGGCAGAGCAATCTGGGCAATACAGTCTTCTAAATAAGGGCAATACGGCCCAGCCATGAAATAGGGAGGGGTGCCCAGCGCTCAGTCATTCCTGACCGCATCCAACGGAGGAGGGGAATTTGGCCTGTACATCTGATGAATAGAGGATGTGATGTCGATACCCAAGCATACAAAACCAGAGGGTGACCAGCGGAAGGGGAAGGGATCGGGCAGGGTAGGAACTGATGACAAAGAGCTCTGGGGCATGGCGTCTGACTTATTTTTGTAACCCGAAAAGGCACTAAAGGATACAGTGGCTCTGGTAAGACATGGACCAGACGTCTGGGGTTTAGACAAACATCGTCAGTGTACAAGGTGATTTTATGTTCCCGTTCCCCAGCTTGGATACCAGATATAAGGGGAGACCGCCTTGTTGCCTGGGCCAATGGCTCCACTGCAAACTCAAAGAGCAGAGGGCTTAATGGGTCACCCTGACAATTCACACGCCAAAGTGGGAGATGATTAGACCTGGACCCATTTGTCAAAACCACAGCCATTGGATTGTTGTAAAGAACCGTGACCCAGTCGACAAAGCAGGCCTCCAGACCAAATTCTTCCAAAGCATAGAGTAAATAGGACCATAATTGGACCATTATAGCACTGATGTGCGCTGATATTCTTTTATTTGGGATTTTCTTTTTTTCCAAGCAGTTATACAAAATGATGGTTTTATGTTTGCCTCTGTGAAACTGTAAGACTGTAGCCATGCAACCCAACTACTATCTCAAAAGATGAACCGATATAGTTAACAGTACTGGAATGTAATATATATTCTTAAGGGCGCAGATTCAACATTGAACATTGGGGAGACACTGCCTCTATGACCCCACCAACCTCCCCGACATCTAAGCCTATGTATAAAAGGATAAAATATATTTGTTCTGTGTACATTTACATTTTACATTTTAAGCATTTAGCAGACGCTTTCATCCAGAGCGACTTACAAGATGTGCATTAATACATGGTAGGAACAATCATAGATCGCGCAAGAGATCAGTGCAGTAATACAGCGACAGACATCATTGCAGGCAGCTGCGTACCATACCTGTAACACTGGGAAGGAAAAGGTTAGTAATTATTTTATTTTTTTAAAGAGGAGTAAGCAGGGATACATAGTGTTGAGCAAGTAGGCAGTGGTCATGACAATTAGTTAGATGTACAGAATTTAGTGGTAGTGTGTGGCTCAATAGGTAGAGCATGGCATTGGCAATGCTTAGTTTGTGGGTTCGATTCCCATTGGGACCACATATACTGAAAAATGTATGCATTCATTACTATAAGTCACTTTGGATAAAAGTGTCTGCGAAATGGCATATATTATAAGAAATATAAAATTCATATTAGTATAGCAAGCACAAAGAGATGCCAGTCAACATTCTGAAAAGCAGAGGTTTTGTGTTGAGCTCCCTGTAGAGTCTTCCCTGTTTGTGTTGTGGCCAGGGGTTATGATTAATATCTCATCTTACTCCAGTTGTTTTGTTTATTTATGTTGCTGATTTATGGTGAGGCTTCAACTGAAAAGTCTCTTTAATAATCTTTTAATCTTTCTTCCTCTTTTTATTTGACATTTTTCATTCTTGGCACAATTTCACACAATTGAATTCCAATCCCTTTTTGAATTTCCACCGTTTGTTCTTAGCTCTCAGATATGCATTCAATACTTTCCATTGCCCTAAGTAGAAGCCAAATTGGCTGCCAAATTTGTTTTTCACATGTCAGTTATTTCCCACAGCATTCGATCTTCCATCTCACATTGGGCGTGTTTAACAAAAGTATATTCTTCATGCAAGGTGCAAAGAGTAACTAATGTGGAAAACAACATTTCAATCAGAACTAGACCTTTTAGTATAAGGAGAGTTCACACCTGTCGTCTCCTGTTTAAATTATTAACAGGATAATATTGCTCTCAAACAAGCGTTATTACATATCGATATCAACGGCACTTACTTTGCCTAGATCTAAGGCCACAGCCTGTATGACCACTGTATGACCACCACATATTTTTGACATATGTCCGTAACTACTGGTCATGGCTCTTGATCCCTGGCAAAAGCTTTTAGGTTCAATGTCACTGTTGTCTCTAGATGTGAATAATTGAATTATCCAAACAGGATCCATGCAGAAATGTTATCAGCCCACTCAAACACTTTTCTACATTCCTCAGATACTGTCTCTAGTTGTACACTTGGCCATAGCTCAGTGTCATTAGCAATTTGACTTGAAAGGACTTCACTTCATTTGTTGCGAAGAAATGTCGGGCGCGTGAACAGTGTTCATAATTAAAATGAATTTGCTGATTTATTTGGCGGACAGTCTTATCCAGAGTGATTTACAAAGCCATAATTGGATCTATATATTGGATTAGACCTTGGTTGGATGTTATGTCAGACTGTGCTAAATGACCCACTTTTTTCTGACGTTTTTTAATGGTCAGAAAATCCTGTTTTTCATTTTAATCAGTGCAGGTCATTCACAGCCCCACCTCTGTCTTGTGAGACCCCTTCGATGAACACCTTTGCTGACCCATCTGTCTGTCCTTTGCTCAGTGGGACATTGGCTTCATTAAGAGAGCTGCATTGCGGTGCGTCTGGACACCGGGGCTGATTGGAGGACTTGTTCGTCCGTGCCTTAGACCTCGGATCGCCATCGCAAGCGGCACCTCGAAGAGGTCTGAAATAATTCAAGAGCACAGAAAAGTCACGTACTCTGTAGCATTGAGTTTGACTCTGAGTAAGATTAAGTGTCTGAAACCTTGAACGCTGTTCTCCAGAGGGAGCCTGGTAGCAGGGGAACACTCTATTAAATGACTTCTGAAGGCCAGGGGTGGGTGGGCAGACCGAAAAGCAACTTCGTTAGGAATCAGGAGGCCAAAGAAAAGGGAACAAGATGAAAAGAGAGAAAGAGATAAATATGAGAGTTCTGAGCAATGAAGGACACTGTTTTGATGGTGAAAGTTAGCTGTCAAATGTTGTTGTCATAGCTGGTCATTACTGGGATTCATGCTTTTTTTGGAGGGGGGGGTGGGGTTTGTGTGGGGAGGAGGTATATCAGGTGATGAAGAGGACACCGAAATATATAATTCCATTAGTATTTACTTTCTAAATATGAAAGCATGATAGCATAATACTTAAATATGACCCTGTGACTGGTTTTCTACAGCTATGTGTGTCCGTGTTGAAGGGAAAACTGTTTTGAAATGAATGTTCCAAATATACATTTGTCTTTGTAATTTGCATTTTATAAATGATTTGGCTAAATCACAGTGCATTTGCACAATCATTTTCACATACAACTACTTTTTAAAAGACACCGTAGAATGTTAAATGTTCGTGTGAAATGTTTTGGCTCCAAAACTTACCGGTGGGTGTCATTTTAAATTGGGACACATATGCAACTCAGAAGAGGCACATTTTTTCTCCTGGTGTGAGCTTTATATTGGGAGTTGACTCTACTGGATGTAGTCTCTCGGTACCTTCATGTCCTGCGACAGACCTCTGGCTGAAAATCTGTCCAACACAGTTTAACTACAAGGGTTACTTAAAATAAAAAAATAAAAATTTTAAACGCAACAGGATTGTGTCCAGTTACTCATTACATTATGGGCATTCAGCAGATACTCGTATCCAGACTAACTTACACAGTTTGCATTTCTTTACATACAATCCATTTATACAGTTGGTCATTTACTGAAACAATTCAGGTTAAGTGCCTTGCTCCAGGGTACAACAGCAGAGTCCCACCTGGGAATTGAACCTTTGCACTACAAGGCCAGTTCCCTAACCATTACACTACACTGCTGCCTTTTCCCAATCTGTGTTCCTGTCTGTGCATAGAGGTTGGTACCTGACATTAGAGCAAGGGACCCCGGCTCTGAGAGCTTTGGTGTGTCAGTCGTTCCCCAGTCTTATGACCCCCCCCCCCCCCGCCCACCCCAAGAAACAGTGTGTACCTCTCTCTGTGTGATCCTGGCTGTGCGACAGTGCTGATCTCCCGGTTCATGGTGGCAAACTCCCCGCTGAGCCGAGTGTGCGGGAGAAGTGCTGACGGCCACCTGGGTAATGGAGCCCGAAGGCTGGGAACACAGTAAACCTCATGGAGATATGTTCTGGGAAAAGCGTGGCGGCATTTCGAAATCATTGTGTCAGGAGCAATTTTCTAAACAAGAGGAGGGAGGGGGAGGGCGGGGATGGGGACGAGGGGTGTTTCTGAAGCTTTTGAATTCCTGGCTTTTGTGAAAGGACCTGCACTTCACAGCAGTGTTGATTGGGCGGTGTGCAGCAGTGGAGTTGAAGCAGGGTGTTGTGGAAAGGGTTATGCACGTAATAAGCAGCTCTTTGGCTTTTTGTGAAATCCTTTCACAAAAAGGCTGGCTTGTATTTCTCTTTACTGTATGCTTCCAGCCCATCTTTTCCCCATTCACTTTTTCACAGGCATTTGCTGTAATATACCAGTAATACCACACAATAATGTGCCTGCTCTATTGATCTGGTTTCAGTTTGCTGGTAATCTCTCACTTTATGGCATATCAATCAAATGAGAATCCCTTCCTAATCCTTTGCCTTATTTAGATGAGTCATTGGCTGGTTCCGTGCTCTGGAAGATGTAACGATGTGGTATTCTGTACTGTTCTATGGTCAAAGTGCAGACTGTTTCTCCACCAGCTCTGATCCGACAGCATAAATCTTCCCAGACACAATTATTGAACTGCATGTAAACAATTCCTTTGAGGGTATAGCATTATTCATTGTTCAATATGCCCTAAGAAAAAGTCAATAGTCCATGCTGTTAAATGGTAAGTACGGTATCCATTGTGAGTAAACCATAAATTTAAAATATTGTTATTGCTGTAGATGATTTCTGTGCCCACGGCTCCGCTGTGAGGGTACTGTAAAATATTTGCCTCCCGACGGTTTTTGCCATATCCTTTTACAGAATTGATTAAAAGTATATGTAACAGTGGTGCCCTAGCTGGGAAGTGAACAGGCAATCCTTGTGTTTAGAGTTCCCTAACCACTCCGATACACCCAGGGCAATCTGCTGTCCACCGTTCCCCCGTGCCAGGCCTCTGTTAGTTCTATTGTTATCACTTCAATCATTGAGAGTCTCTTCAGGTTTTAGAGTTGACAGAAAATCAGGCTATTTTGCGCAAGTGCGCCCACAAAGCATTTCCAAATTCAGAGGTCTAGTCGTCCCGCTAGAACTAAAGGTCAGTGGCGTTCCTCCTCTGTGACTGGTTTTGGGGGGTTCTGCCACTGAAGCAGAGATGCTAGCGCTGTGTAGCCAAGCTGTTGAACTGAGTTCACCTCTTTCCTGTCGCAGTGGAAGCGGATGGGAGCTTGGCCCTGAGGCAGCGTGGTTCTTGCAAAGCCAAGCCAGTGCTTATTTTGAAAGAAGAGGCAGTCTGGTCACAGGGCTTTTTGATTTTTGTAATACTTTTACATGATAGTACTCCTTAAGTACAGCCTAGGGGGTCAGAGGCTCATTTAAATAGGATTCTCTGTTTTTCCATTGTGTTTTTTGTGTACAGGTGTAGAGGGGTACCCGAGAGGTACAAGGGAGTGGGAAATATATGTGTTTGTTTGTGTGTTTATTTGTTATTTTCAGATAATTAGGAGCACTACACATAGTAGTGTGAAATCCTGGAATGCTAACGACATAATATTCAGAGGCCTACATTTTCAGGATACATGCTAAATATATTGTGCGCCCTATTGACTGGATTTCACAGTTCTTCAACGTAGTTGCCTTTCAGTTCTCGGTAAAGGGTTCCTTCCATAAACCCCCAGGTCACTGTGCCAAATCTCACTTGTTTCTCTCAGCCCTGCAGACTAAGAGTCACAGCACCGGGGTGCAGTCCACCTGGTGAAATATAGTCCGTGTGAACCCCCCCCCAGGCTTGAGGTGGTAAAAGGATAGCCCCTCGGCCACGAGCCTAGGGGAGCAGGAAAAGAATATACTCAAACGAAACACAGATCCCTGTGGAACGAATCAGTGGGTGTGTACTTAGCCCTGCAGACGAGACTCACAGCAGAGGGGCGTAGTCAGTGTTGTTTGCCACGTATCTAAGACACATGGATACAGGAGGGAGGTCTACGCTGGGCTGCTGTTTTGGCAACGCGTTAGCAGCCTGTGTGTGGGCTCTTGTCTCAGATAATACCCCTGTGAACACGGTCGCTCGAGTTAAGTATTTATTCACACGTGTGTAGGCAGAAAAGTAATAAGGAGACCTTAGAGTGATACGTTCTAAATTTCAAAGCCCCCGCTTCCCGTTTTAGAACCACTGCACCGAAAGCAACTCACCCTCTTTGAAGTCCTTACATTCAAAGGCAGCGTGAGCCACCCATCTGGGGGGGTATGCTGGACACCGATCTCTAACGAAACTCGGCAGAGAACAAACACTGATTTAATGTTACTGTCACGCAGTTTCAGTAACTATGCGTAGACTTTGTTGTCATGCTGCAGCCTTTAATAAAAAACGGCACACGAGCTTACTCACTTAGGCCTTCCTCAATCACTTGGGGCCAGATTTATTAAGCATTTTTGGGAGTAAGATACATGCAAAACCGTAATCACACGCAATATGATACCTAGCTACCGTATATTTACTAATCTGGTGCACTTGCATTTAGTGTACATGAATTTTTGGCGGGGAATTCCAATGAGAGAGAAAATTTGAGATGAGGGCTTGCAGATAAATGCATATGAATTTCCGTGTGAGATCTATGAAGGCTGGCCGCAATTCCCGAAAAGATAATTATGTGTATTTTTGGCCGCCCGGGAAGAGCGGATCTTAACTTTCAATCAGGCGAACATCGAAACCTACGGGCTCCCAAG
Organism: Aldrovandia affinis; assembly: GCA_029706075.1. Taxonomy (NCBI): domain Eukaryota; kingdom Metazoa; phylum Chordata; class Actinopteri; order Notacanthiformes; family Halosauridae; genus Aldrovandia; species Aldrovandia affinis. The sequence continues at coordinate 385,978 of JAINUG010000318.1, forward strand.
TTATGTGATATTATAAATATTAGATGAGATATGAGACGACCTGGAACCGCTCAGCCTCGCCTTTCCCACTGCACGGAAATGCCTCTCCACGCTGCACGTCCTTCCTTCTGGCTTCTGGCTTATTCAGGTTTACAGTGAGGCTGACATCTCACGATCCCAATTTTCCACTGTCCATTGTGCCGCATAGTTGTTAACACCGCATACGCAAGAACAGCTTTTAATAACAGTGTCAATGTTTAACAGCATGATTCATTGCTGTGTTCGTTTACATAGTTACTTTCAGTAAATACCCTGAAAAATCGACTTTAATGAGCACATTTCTTCCTACCACATTCAGTCATTTGTGGCAGTCTTATTAAATCTTAATATGTAATATGGTAAATTTTGTCCTAAGGCTTACAGAGGTTGATCCAGGATATTTTTGGGTGGGTTCACCACCCCCACATCCCAAGCAAAACACGCACGCAGAAGGAATCTGAAAAGGTCTAGTTTGCAACCTGCTAATTGCAAATTAGCAGGTTGTAAATTCAATTGCAAAAACAAACAAAAAACATCTGTTTATATTTGTTATTAAAAGTTAAGGACAATTATCATTGCCACTGGATTAGCCTTAGTTTCCTTGAGCAATAATATAAGCGCATGCATATTTTTAAAAAAATGTTAACAATGTATTAATGGTTGAAATTCTTCTTTTTAATGGTTGAAACTCACTCCCGTCTCTGGGATCTGTGAAGCAGTAAATTAGCGGAGAGGCCTGAAGGCGAGATTTCCTCCGCTCACTTAGGACTCAGCCCTTCAGTGTGGGAGCAGTGGGCGTTCAGTGTCTCAGATGGAGGCTGATAAGTGCCAATTGGCCTACCCTTTCACCAATTAGCCTACTCTTTCACCTTTTCAGTTCAGGCTTACCTGTCATCCTGTATGAGGGGTCAACTTAAAAGCCAGCTGAGGGCCCCCGGATGGCGCAGTGGTTAAGGCACTCGCCTGGAGTGCAGGATGCCCACTGAGGCTGGGGTTACTGTGCCAGTCTCTGGCCAGGAGTACCGCTAGGGTACTGCTTTCCAACGTGTATCGGTCAACGGCTCGGTGGGGTCCATCTTAAAGTAGTGGCTGGTCCCGGAGTTGCAGGGAAGGTAATTGAATCAATACAGAGAATTTTTTTTTTTTTTAAAGCCAGCTGAATGATGGGAAAAAACACTGCTGACAAATTTTATAACCAGGAACAATGTTGAGCCATTCACAGACATCTCACTCCTTGGAGCTTCCTGCCAGCCACCCATCCCCCAAAAAAAAAAAAAGTATATTCTCACGGCCATACTTTCCAGGCCCCCAGCAGTGAGGGAAGTGGTAGCTCAGCCTGCATGAGACACAGCACTGGCTGCCTGCCAACTGAGGCTCCCCAGCTGGTACATTGGTCTACATGTTTGAGCCAAGCACAGGAACCAGAAGGTATAAAACTTGGGAGGCCTGTATGCGTATAATTAATAGCAGCTTGACAGGGGAGTTATGCCGTGCCTGCTCCCAGCTGACATGCAGTAATTTGTGCTTGACAGGTAGGGTGAGTGGTGCAAGTGGTAATTTCAGTCCATTTCCATGGCGATAATTTATGACCACTGTGGCGTGTGTTGCAATGGGAGCTGAGCTCGCCATGTCCAAGGGATCACACTTGTGGCCTCTCTTCCTGATAGCCATCTAGCTCAGCGGAAACAGGGCTTTGAAACTTGGATTTCATATAGCCGAGCATATAGCCGTTTCATCTGAGACCAGCCAACAGCCAGATAGGCAATTGTATTTTTCCCCCTTAACACTTACTGTGAAATTTCTCGACTACTACTGGTTTTATTTTTACGTCTTGAGTCATTTTTCCTTATTCAGCTGGATTTGTTTCCTCACTGAAATGCCTACTGGTCCTTCTGGTGAATTTTGAAAGCCCACGGGAAAGAGTTGGCAATCTACTCCTATCAAAGACGCCTCCTCGATATTTTGCATCTGTATGAGACCTGAAAAAATACACTCCTACATTTGCACAGTCTACTAGAACAATAGAAATGCTGCTGCACAGAACCATTCAGCAACAGATCAAAGTAACGTCATTTATAGGAGATACTACAGAGCTATTGTTTTCATAAGTAGTTTGCCCTAGAAATGTACTATAACTTTACTTCTAATCGAGTTATTGGGTTGTGTGTACTGCAGCAAGACTACAGCCGTTTTTATAAAATGGATAGTTCCAGTCCATTGTTCCTATTGGTCAGTTTGCGTTCCAACCGTTACCATAATCCCTGATATTCCACAGGTACAGTAAATACAAATTTCATACATCATTAGTATGCCATTACGCATTAGCACCACCATCCAGAAGCTGTCCGATGCAGGGCAGCAAGCAAGGGGGATAATGTAGGGCAGTGGCCACAGACCAGAGAGCTCTCTCCAAAGCTATTACCAGCCGGCGCTGGAGAGCAGGAAATGAGCAGTGCAAAACAAGACCGCCTCCACCTGCGTTGACAGCTAACTAGCTAACGTTACTTCGGAGAACAATTGCAACGGCCGAGAGTAAGAGTAAGAGAGTAAGTTCCCAGTGTTACAGGTATGGTACGCAGCTGCCTGCAATGATGTCTATCGCTGTATTACTGCGCTGATCTCTTGCGCTAACTATGATTGTTCCTACCATGTATTTATGCACATCTTGTCAAGTCGCTCTGGATAAGAGCGTCTGCTAAATGCTTCAAATGTAAATGTAAAAATGTAAGTTCCGTGGTGCCCATTTCTTGAACCCAGCATGGTTGGGTTAAGCAACGGTACTTTTGGTGTTTGTTTATCTCACAGCGGAAGAGGACGTTGTCTCGATGGCAGACTCCACCATCACACTAGATGACATCGAAGGGGAGCTTTTCAAAATCGAGAGGATACGCGACATCCTGGTCAGGAGGGAGTCGGAGCTGAGATACATGTGAGTGTCCCAGTCCGCTGCTGTCAAACTGGCTCCATCGTGAAATGTTTGAATGTGCTCAATTCATGTGCGAAACGCATTATGATGATGTTTTCACCTTGCGATGTTCTCTGGAGAGGCCCCAGAGGCTCCCTCCCTCTCTGGAGAGGATCCAGAGGGTACTGCAAGGTGAAAACATCATAATGTGTTTTGACCCAAAAAGATCAGTTGGACACGGCGAGCCACGGCAGCAGCCCTGTGGGAGCGAGTGTGGTCTAACCGCAGGGGAGTGTGGGAGGAGTGGGGCCACTGCCCTGGACAGACAGCAGCAGGAGGGGAAGCATGGGTCAGCGGGCGTGTCTCTTTGGGTGTGTGGGAGCTGCTGATGGGTGACTCAGAGCGGGGGGCAAGGCTCGTCTCTGTAAGGGCAGAGTGGTGTACTAATACTAATATACGCCATTTAGCAGACGCCTTTATCCAAAGCGACTTACAGTAGTAAATGCATACATTTTCAGCATATGTGGTCCCAGTGGGGATTGAACCCACAACCTAAGCGTTGCCAACGCTGTGCTCTACCAACTGAGCCACAGAGAAACATAGGTGTAGATCATAATCACCTACGAGGGGGGGCTCCTCTGACTGAAGCGTAACTCACGGAGCTGTGACTCTGCTGGCCCCTGTGCCTTGAAACACCAGGGGAATACGTCTTTATTTCAAACACGGACATTTTGTGGTTTTGAAGGAGGCGTGCGGTGAGTGTGTTTCTTTGCAGTGGATCTGTCACCCTCGGAGGTCTGGTGGACATCGCGCGCCCGGGGTGTAAGGGTCAGTTTGCAGAGCGGTCACGACGAGGGCACCTTGAGTTTGACTCATCGCCGCCCACGTCAGCTGGCATTAGGTGCGAAGGACACGCACGAGGCTCTCCTTGTGCAGTATAATAAGTTGTGCTGCTGTGAGATGAGTTTCGCCGTGATGCAGCAGACTGGCTTTGTGTTCTCCAAGGGCAGGAGATGAAGATTTGTGGCAGTGGCATCGCTCCTTCCCACTCTGTGAGCAGTGTCATCCACACCCCCACCCCCCCCACCCCGCGAGCAGTGTCATCCACACCCCCACCGCCCCCCACCGTCCAGCCCCCCCACCCCGAGAGCAGTGACATCACTCCTCCATGCCACGCAAGCATTGGCATCTTCTGGCCTCCTCCTGCTCAGGGGCTACACAATTACATTATGCATTTGTGAATCAGAATGTCATTTTGCTCACATGCATTTAGATAATAACCTCATTTACATACTATTCAAATGGTTTGTGAAGTGTCACTCACGTCTGGCTGCGCGGCAGTAGCGAAGGCCTACCGTAAGTTGGGAGCTCCTGCTTCAGGCCTCAAGCAGCAGGCTGTCGCACATGCAGCTTTCAGAACTAAATAAATAAACGGCCTCATTATTTTGAGAACAGATCAAGATACGAGCAGTCTTGTGCAGACTAGCCAACACTAGTCAACGCAGATGCACACTTTCTGAATGAAACTCTGCTCTCCCTCCGACTGATTTCAGATTCAGAATCCAATCGATTTTCAAAACATTTGTAGGACAGGGGCTGCCATTATGCCTCCTCCAGATGGCTCTTGTTCAGCAAACATTTTATTTATTTATTTGGAAATGTTCAAAGTAAGGATCAGTGAGTTTCTAACCTGCGAATGAACAGGGAATATTGATTGTGAAAACTGGAATAATTAAATATAAGCTGTCAACTATGTGATGACATTGTAGACACCCACAGCCTTCAGCTCGTATAATGGTAGTGATTAGGCTACGGTGGGGTAGGGGCTGGGACAAGGCCCCACCAAAATGGCTCTTCTCCTCTGTCTGTTGCCTCAACTTTTGAGCTGCTTTTTTTCCCCATCACCCAGGCATGAAAGGCATGATAACCAGCTGTCCATCATTAAAATTTCAAAGTGTGCAGAGTACCGCTGTCAGCCTGTATGAGGCTTGTTTAGTTATTCTTTCAGCTGTTTGGACTGGATATGACATATTCAAGAATAATGGGGAATTAATCATTCAGGAGCACTACATTTTAATCTGTTTTCCAGGAACTGCATTTCCATAAGACACAATAGAAGCCCTAAGGGAGAAACCTAGGACAATATACTATCTTACCTTTATTTGCCTTCCTGTTGGTCATCTTGTTAAAGCTAACGAGCCAAGGGAACAGCAGAAACAACTAAGCACAAAAATAGTGGGAGCAACATAACGATAGCAAAAGGATTTTAAAAAGCATAGGGAGGGAGGAAAAAGAATAGTACATTGAAGTTACGTTTTTACAAAATAACATTTTCAGGTCACTTCAAATTCAAAAGCGAATGAACTGCATAGTGAGCGCACAGCAGTTCAATCTTTATTATAATGGAAAGTGTGAATAATTATATTGCCGTTCTCATTACACGAAAAGCGATATGCACTACCACCTACAGTAGCAGCCTGCAATTGGTAGATATCTACCTTCGCTATAGCCGTGGTTATATTGTTGTACAGAGTTTGATTCATTGGGGTGCAGTGAGGCAGACATTCTCAAACAGCGATCTGATGAAACACACCACCCCCTGTTTGGAGGAGAGGAATTACTGCAATTTGATTTTCAGCAGCAAGTGCATCTTTATGACTGAGGTGGTGCTTTAAACCTGATGCACTTTGAGGATGCTTTAAATTCATCCTGGCAGTGGGTAATCTAACCAAGTCATTTTGTTTTTGTCCAAAACACCATCTGGAAGTTTTTGGTTTTACTCTTTTTTTTTGTTTTTAATTCCATTGAACAACCCGACAGTGCTTTTTTCAGTCAACCGTATTTTCGCATTCTTGTTATAGCTCGCTAGCCACCATGCCACACTTTCACTCAGCCAAACATTACTGTATGTTAGCACAGTTAAAATGGGGAACTAGGACCCACTGCTGTGAAAAGTATGTAATGGTCTTGGCTGTCTGATTTTAGAATTCTGTGAACTTGGGATCAAAATTTGCATGTTGAATCCCCTGCAACCTGCACTCTGGGCGAGTGCCTTTACCGGTTGCGCCACCCTGGGGCCCTTTATGGTCCTGAATCATGAAGATAAAGAAATGGGACTGATTACTTTTCTCTCTTCTGTACACACAGTGCAAGACAGGGACACAACATTGTGATCTAGAAGAAAGGGCTCATTAGTGCCCCCCACCGCACCCCAAGGACTGTTCTGTACAGATTATCTCCTTTAGAAGAACAGCCACCTCCAACTCAAAGGCATGCCCTGCATGTACAATCAAAATGACTCTCCTTGCTCTCCCTTCTGACTTGGTGCTGTGCGCTGTGCTTCTTAAATTAATTACATTAGCATGTATTTACCATTTTCACGTGGACTGTGCTTACAGCGAGTGACGACCTTGCTGTATGATATCTGTATGAGTGACAGTATGACTCAAAATACAGTGCTGCAAGTCGAGAAAGGGGAATTATAAGAAGGGAAGCTGAAGGCTAACAGATCCAGCGGGCAAATGATCTCTTTGTGAGCGCTGGCAGACTGCAGAAATGCCTGTGCCAAAGTTTCTGAAATTGACCCTTGGGGACTGACTCCCTCCTCTCCCACACAATCTTCTCGTTACGAAAGGTATCCTGGACTTAAGCAGTCTGCGTGATTATAAAACCTCCATGTCCAAACTCTAGCATAGTAGTTCTTAGGTGTAGGTGCAACCACAGTTTTAATAACACAAATGAACATTTCCCAGAGAGATATGCATTTGGGAATAAAAGATTATAGCTACTCGCTATCTCTTGCCATCCATTAGGAAGTAACTTTTAATCATTTTTTGGGAATAGCATTCACATATTCACGGACGTAACTCCGTGGCGAGCCCTTGCCGGCAACGGTTTAGAAGGTATTTCTTCCCAGGGAATATCTCTGTTTGCCGGCTCAATCTCTTTTGTGCCACTTTGAGTGACAGCAAGTCACCATCAATTGAGTGCAGACGTCTCACCCCCGAAGTGAAACCCTCGCTTTCCCAGACGGATGAAGCCGGGCTGAGCTCTACACCACGGGTGACAGGTTGGAGACCGTGATTGAAGGCTGAAGCTTGTCCCGTCTCCCTGTGTGACCACAGTGCTGGTCCCCAGAGGGGGTGGAGACACACTGCGGGCTGGGAGCCCTCCCGTTATCAGTGCCAGCAGCCAGCTCCATCCATCAGCTCTCTTCTCATTCCTCTGTCTCCTCAAACACAAGCCTGAAAATCACTGTTCCTTGAGGGGGGGGGGGGTTGTGTATTAACTTTTTAAAAGGTATCTGGTCCCTCTCAAAGGAACAAGGAAACATATCCAAAGAAAGTCAAACTTCAGGACTTTTGTGTTTTTCTTTTTCTTACTTACCTGAAGACATTTCCAATGTGCTGTTGCATAATGGCTCTGATTGGCCTCTATCCTGCGCTTTAATAAGGCAGACTTAAACACCCTCATTTGCATACATGTTGATACCCATATGAGCATACTGCTGGTTAGGGGTGATTTGTTCCGGTCCTGGAGGGCTGTGGCGGTCTGAAGATTATATTATGTTTTATGAGTCAGTTTGGACAGAGGTATCAGGTATGAATTAGGTGCTTGGTGAAAGAGCGTAAAATGTGCAATACTAAAATAAAATGTTCCCTCGTCTGTTGGAATCACTTGCACTTTTACCAGAAGAAAATTCGATTCAGCTTTTTAATGTGGTTCATGTGTTTGTTTTATCCTAATTGTATTCTGCTATAAAAACCCATATGATTTACCACTATTCAGCTCCGGTGTGCCTTCCATCCTCTGTACTTCCTTATCTAGGAGGTTCTGGTCAGTAACAGGAGGTTCCAGTACTGTCTCTGTTGCTGTAATATGCTAGCTATTTCTGTTGAGATGTTCTGTCTTTGGCCAAGTACCTTCATGAATATTCATAACAGGCCAGCAAATCAGAAAATGCTTCAGCAATGAAAAGCATCTGGAGCTGAATATCTGGTCAGTATAGAGAACATCTGTGGTATAGCTATAGCACAGATTCTCTAGACTAACACGATAGTCAGTTCTGTATTCTTAACATTGAAATTTCTCTCCCTGCCACCGTTGAAACGGAAATATTCCAATTGGATGCATCTCATGAATATTCAGGAGCGAGGACTGACAACACCGGTGACAAGAGATCCAGCATCCCTCTGCACGCCTCTGCACGCATCTATACTCCTCCTGTATATAAAAAAACTGTAATGCTGCTCCAGAAACTCCTGTTACCAACTGGAAGCTCCTAGTTTGAGGAAGTACAAAGAATGAGATGAATGCAGGAGATAACCATCTGGTTGCTATAGAGAATCTGTGGCTGTAGCCATGAACTGGTCATGAAAGAATGTTTTTTTGTTTTCCCGCAGGATGGATGACATTCAGCTTTGTAAAGAGATAACGCGGCTCAAAAAAGAGCTCCAGAAACTGGTGTCTATTCCAGGTAAAGCTGTGAATGCTTCTATTTCATTTGATGGTTTGAAGGTCATCCAGATTGGGATGAGAAAGCCTTTTTTGTTATTACAGGAAATAACATTCTCTGAGGTGCTATTGCTGTGAAGAAATTGCTAGTATTTTATTGCTTTTGTATATGTCATGGAACAATAATGCGTTATGTGGAAAAAACTGTGGCAGTTGCTCTTACACTTTTGTTATTACTTCCAGCATTTGCATTAATCATCACTATAATCTATATCAAAATGTCGCACTACAGGATCCATTTATCTTGTACATACATACTGTTGGATAAATGCCAAACTAACACATAAACTAACTGCTCAGTACTTTACATTATACGCAGATTTGTTTTAGAGAAACAGTCTGTCTCTTCGACTGACTGACAACAAATAATGTATAGTTAAACACCATAAATCATGCAACAGAATTATGAGCATACTTCAGAAAGCGAACTTCCAGAGGAAATTGCAGGTTCAGTGCCAACCTGCTGATTATGAGACTGGCACTCTGGCAGTCTGAGCTCTGGCACAGGTGGCACGGTTGGCACAGAGACCTATGTGCTCATGTGTAAGGGGGGGGGGGGTGAAGAGAGAAGTAGGTGCAGGGTAGTCTCATTCTCAGACGGCAAACCCTCGGCATACCGTCTGATTAAATGAGTCGAAAAATGTGTGATAGCTTTCAATTCCCCCTTCAGGATTTCTGAAGTACTTTTCATTGGCTGGCTGTTAGAGCACTCGCCTCGAAGAGATTGTGAGTCACCATATTAAATCATTGATGGGGGGTCAACAGGGCTCCTCCCTGCGATACGGTACTTTCACAGCCAATTATATAAATAAGCCTGGCCAGAAGAAGGGCATCCCAGACTCCAAGCCCTGCAGAGGGGGGAGCCTTTGAGAGTTGAAGCTCCAGGCAGATGGGTCTCACACTCAACAGGGGGGGGGCCCACCGCTCAGCTCTTAAATTTGTGAGATCTGTGAAGTCCAGCTATTCCATCGCTCTGCCTGAGGCGTTGCAGCAGATGATCACAGGTTCCTGTTTAGCGCGGTCGAGACTGACGCGCGGCGCGAACCCTGGCCGTTGCAGATAAAGACAAGTCGAAAGATGACAGGCAGAAGGAGGAGGAGTTGCTGCAGCAGATCCACAAGCTGGTGGAGACCAGGGACTTCCTGGTGGACGACGTGGAGTTTGAAAGGCTGAGGTGAGTGAAGTACATCATTTTGGCGCTTGGTTAACACATGCTTCAGCCATGGTGAATAGTATAGTACTGTGGGTTGCGTTCTGTGTGTGTGCAATGAATAACTTTCAAAGAGACAAATACCATCATACAAATACAACTATGACAATACGTCATTTGTAGATCTCGATCGACCGATGCTTGATATATCGGTGGGAGCGATTAATCAGTCAAGCTTTACTCATTTGTGCTCTCCATCCCTTGATACAGCTGGCAGGTTGCCTAGCAGCAGATTGGCAGAGAAGGTGCCGCTGTTCATTAATAATCAGACTATAATTGGCACACTGTGAAATAAAATAAACCTTTGGCATCACCTGGATGTCAGTCAGCCAGATGCTTGCAAACATAAAATGAGGGAGAAACAAAGCTGACCTGTGTATGTGTGTGTGCGTGTGTGTGTGTGTAATATCTGTGTGTGTGTGTGTGTGTGTGTGTGTGTATTATCTCTCTGTGTGTGTGTGTGTGTGTGTGTGTATGTGTGTGTGTGAGTATGTGTGTGTGTGTGTGTGTAATATCTCTCTGTGTGTGTGTGTGTGTGTGTGTGTATTATCTCTGTGTGTGTGTGTGTGTGTGTGTGTGTGTGTGTGTGTGTGTGTGATATCTCTGTGTGTGTGTGTGTGTGTGTGTGTGTGTGTGTGTGTGTGTACATGTGTGCGTACATGCGTGCATGTGTGAGTGTGTGTGTGTGTGTGTGTGTAATATCTCTTTCTCTGTGTGTGTGTGTGTGTGTGTGTGTGTGGTATGTGGTTGGGTACATGTGTGTGGGTGCTTGTGTTTGTGTGTGTGTGTGTGTGTGTGTTGGGCTGTTTTTGAACTTGCATTTCATGTGGTCTGCACCTGAGGCGATGGGGGTGTGAGAAGTGAACCAGTAACAGGGGCTCACAGCATCCTGTAACTCCTCTCCTACAGGGAAAAAGAGGAGGACAAAGAAATGGCAGACTTTCTGCAGTCCAAGTTCCCCAAAAGCTTGAAGAAAAAAAGTAGGTGGCTTTGTATTCTGTGTGCCCTTCTATCTCTGACATCAGGTTGCTTTTGCCATGCTAGGTCCATTTGAGTGGACCTGTCTAAGTGGTGATTATTGTAATGATTGTCTTAATTTCATGTAAACTGTCACAGTAAATTGTGTACGTTTGGGAACGATTGAAAGTGTTGGACTTCTTCCTGATTACCCACTTTCTTTCACTTCCAAGTATTTTCCATTAACCCTTTGGTAGAGCACATTGTGACTTTTGCCATTGCTTTTTTCTCAGTGAGACTATTAAAGGGTTAATCTTACAGCAGATATGAAACATTATCTGAAGTAATGTGTTGTGGAAGTAATGTGTGCCTCCTCCAAGATTTGGTTAGCGGCCCTGCTGAGTATATTTTCTTTAAGAGCCTCAAATCATTTAATGAGATAAATTCTTCAAGCTGAACGATATCTGCTTTGGGAATTAACTCAAGTGCCTTGTACTGCTCATGTGAATTTCAGCCAGATTTTGCCCCACGGGTTTCTCTGGTGGTCTGACACAGCTGTTCTTCTTCCAGAGCCTGCTCAGGGCAGAAAGATGACCTCCAAAGCCCAGCAGACCTCCTCTCCTTTTGCCACCAAGACTGGGCTCACCCTCCTGAAAGAGTGCTGCGGGTTCACTTGCTCCGTCATGTAGGGCGCCCCCTGGTGGAGTGGAGATGGAAGAGCGATGTTCTTAGGGTAGAGCGGTGTGTAACGTGCAGGGGGTGATGGTTTTCTTGTTGGGGGGGGGTGGCGAAAGACTACAGCACATGCATTGAGCATTGAGGTGGGAGGGAGGGGGGGCATAATGGAAGGGTCGAGATGTAGAATACTCTTTGGGTTTCCTTGTCCGTGTCGCAGACTGCCGTTTTTGTCGTTCCCTCCTTTCCGGAGATGGCGCCCTTTTCACTGGGCTCCGTCATCGCCGTTCTCTTGGCTCTGCGTCGTGCCGCACCGCCAGCACTCCATTTCCCATGAGGCAGTGCTGCGCAGCGCCATTATTACATCATATTCTCATCATGTCCTCCTCATTCATCATCATCAGAGCCTGAATCAGCTGGCCTACATTCACATCCGCCACAGCGGTGGTGCAGTCCACGTTACTGCCGAGCGTCGGTGAGCCAAGGGCATTCTCATTCCAACCAGGAGACCACTTTACACAGCGGCTGATGGATAGACCCTGGCAGTCTCGCGTCTGATGTTAATTTTTGACGGCGTTAAATCAGGTGAAGAAAGCGGTTGGCGATGCAGTGCCGTTTACCCGCGCCACGTTGCGTTAGCGTGAAGAAAAAGTAGTCAATGAACTGAAGTGTGTGTCATGGCTTTGATGTGAGTCTGTGATATGTAGATTTCCTCACCTTTATTAAAGTCTGTAAATCGAGGCGTGCAGATGATTAAGTACCAACCTAATGCAGCTTTTAAAATGTGCTAATGACTCCCGGCTTAGATTCCTGTGATGTGTTAGTAATTATGTTGCGCTCTTTCTGCCTTTATGAGGTATTATAGTATCACATCAATATAATGTTAACTAATTACCATCCTTTTTAAACTGTCATTTTACATTTACATTTGAAGCATTTGTCAGACGCTCTTATCCAGAGCGACTTACAAGGTGTGCATTAATACATGGTAAGAACAATCATCACAAGAGATCAGTGCAGTAATACAGCGATAGACATCGTTGCAGGAACCTGTAACCTGTAACACTGGGAAGGAAAAGGTTAGTACAATTTCTATTTAAAACTGTCCTTTTTAATCCTTTTATAAATTTGTCATAGATTTTTACTCCATACTGTATGCTCTGGTAACTAAACCAAATGCAACTACAGTTGATAGTTAAATATATGATATTTAATAATGATATGATCTCATAATGTCCTGCGATGGATTGGCGACCTGTCCAGGATGTATTCCTGCCTCTCGCCCAATGCATGCTGGGATAGGCTCCAGCCCCCCGTGACCCTGACCAGGAATAAGCGGGTTAGATAATGAACGAATGAGTAATCGCATAATTACCTATTTCATAGCAAATAATTATAGTTACTATGTGAATTCAAAAATATTGAAAATATTTTTCTCATCTTCTGCGTGGCATCAAATACTTTTTGCCCACCGCATAACCAGATCTCCTGTGTAAACCTTCTTGTGTGTAAAGGTGATGTTTTTTCTGTCTCTATGTACATTGCTTATTAAGACTTATTAAGACATTTAGGGGTTATATTTGGTAGCAATGCGTAGGATAACTATTTATTTTTGAACTTAAGAAAGAATATAATTTATTTCTTGAGAAAGTTTTAGTCTTGAGAAGGGTACACAGAGCAGGGTAGTGGGGTACAGCCCACATCCATGAAATCGAGAGCTAGTGGAAATCCCATGAGAGGAGCAAATGAGATTCAGGTTTTTAATATGAACAAGATGTTGAGTGATGCGCTGCTATGATGTTCTACCTTATTTCTCGAATTAAACACATTTTTGGATCAGCTTATGCATATGTAGCAAAAATGGGTTTTGGATTGTACAGTATATTGAGTGTTCATGCCTTTTTTAGATATATATTTATATATTTTTTATTGTCTGAATTTTTTAAGATTTGTTTTTTTGGGGACATTGAAGGTCAGATTTCTCACAGTTGCTTCATGTGGCCAGTGGGGTGGGCAAAACACAAAGAGAAGTGTTCCGGTGGGCCAACGGCCATTTTATCCCCCTTCCACGGCAGTCAAAAAAACCTAATAAAACATACTGTACAAAGAATAGACAACCTAAACAGCACCAATCTGAGGGAACATCCACAAAAACGGCACCATGTCCCTAAAAGTCTCTCTCCGGCCATGGCAGGCTGTGCTTTATAAAGGGCCTAATGAAGGCGAGGGCCAACACCTGAGCTGATCAGCCTCGGGTGAGCCTGCCTGTAGGAGAGGCCGCTTCTGTCCAAGGTCCTGTAGTACTCCCCGGGCTGTGGGATGGAACGGGAATCCCTGACAGCAGCCAAAGAGGAAGAGCAGCCCTCTCTACCCCTCCCTCTGCCCCTCCCTCTGCCCCTCCCTCTACCCCTCCCTCTGCCCCTCTCTCTGCCCCTCCCTCTACTCCTCCTCTACTCCTCCCTCTGCCCCTCCCTCTACCCCTCCCTCTACCCCTCCCTCTGCCCCTCCCTCTACTCCTCCCTCTGCCCCTCCCTCTGCCCCTCCCTCTACCCCTCCCTCTGCCCCTCCCTCTACCCCCCCTCCCCCCCTCTACCCTCCTCTACCCCTCCCTCTACCCCTCCCTCTACCCCTCCTCTACCCCTCCCTCTACCCCTCCCTCTGCCCCTCCCTCTACTCTTCCCTCTACTCCCCTCCCTCTGCCCCTCCCTCTACTCCTCCTCTCTACTCCTCCCTCTGCCCCTCCCTCTACTCCTCCCTCTGTCCCTCCCGGCGTCACAACCTCACACTGATACATAGAAACACTATGTGGTTGCCAGATCTCAATAAAGCACAACATACACAACACACCAAAAATGAAGGCCCAATATTCGCCTCCAATATCCCTTTATGCCCCGCTCCTCTTGCTAAGACATATGGTCCAGTACATTGAACAAATACAGAATAGTCGCCTGTCAGATCCAGCTCCCGTTCTTTATATTTCTGTCCTGTGTAGTTCTGTATTTGATAGTGAAATCGAGCAGTGTTCGTTTTTTTGTGGTTGAGAAGGAAGCACTGAGCAGGTTGAAGTAGCTGATGGGAACTATGTGGATTAAGAGCTGGTGATGCTGCTAAACAATGGAAAGAGTTATTTATAGTGATACATTCACATGCGTAATGCCATTTGTGATCACAAATTGTGCAGTTCAAAAATGGAGAAACACGCAGTGTGTGCTTATCGTTACAGATAATGCATGACCATTTGGGAGTCATTCATTGAATTGCAGTAGCAACCAGGGCGTATTTTTAAGCAAAGGCTCATAAAAATGTCACTTCTGACATATTTATACTTATTTCTATTTATTTCTATTCTGGTTTCTAGAGTATATGCCTATTATGAAGTCATTTGTTCAGCAGTTGCATGAAATATAATGACGTCTTTCATGACATGCCTTTGGAGTGAATTGTGTTGGGTTTGGATTTTGTGAATACTCGCGTTCTATTATGTTATATTCCACACCATCCTCTGATGTTTCAACACAGTTTTTATCCCTGGTTGGATTTCTGTTATTGTCGCTTAGCAATGTTTTGCCCTCCTAGTGTATAAATCCATTCACTAGGCCTACTAATTGACAGATCCACAGACCTGCCTCAAAACGGATTTGGTTACACGACCCAGGTTGTCACGGGTCGACTATTTTTTGGGAGCTGCATAAGGCCATGCAAGCAGTGTATGTGGGTTTTATGCTGCTGCTCTAAACTGCAGTTATTAGATTTCACGTGTACTCAACTCTAACTGAATTATTCGCTATGAATAATAAGTGTATTGTCAATGAATGTCATGTTCTCGCCAGCCTTGAATCACGACAATCTAGATGGAAATTGGTTTGAGGAAAATAAATATGATTTGAAAGGTTTTTCATTTACAACGTAGTTTTAGATCCAAAACATCATCAGGCCACTGTACATCACATATTTCAGAAAACATGTCCTGTTGCAGCATCTGTTTTAACTTACGAGATTTGAAAACTGAAACATCAGTCCATGGTGTTGATATTAAGATGGACAAACTTGAACCTGCATATAACTCGACGCGCCGTGGAGGGTGTTATCCAAAATATGAGGCCGTCCAAACTAGTTTTTCTGAGCCTGTGAAGAGTCTGCCAATGCCCCAGTGCCCCCATCTCTCTCCCGTGCCCCAGGTGCCAGCAGCGCCCATGTGAACCGATGGGCGATCTCTATGGTAACTCTATATCTCTATATACCCTATATCTCTATGGCAACAAGAGAACGTACACTCCATACGTATGTCACGAGAGCCATGCAAAGTGCCGCTGAGTCTCTGGCATCAGGTGAGACCCCTGGAAGTCAGAAGGCATGCTTGCTTCGGCTGAGGGCCCAGATGCAAGACCCCCTGTGCGTAACATCCAGAAGGTGGCCCGTTGCAGGTCCCCCTGGAGACCCCTTTGTGACGGGTCCAGTGGTACATGTCCTCCGAGCACCAAGAGAAGGATTTATCCAGACAATCGGATGTGTAGCTCTTTCTCCTGGTACCATCACTCCAAGAGTGATGCTGGCCCGACCTTGGTGAAAATGCAGATCAGCTCCTCCCTCCTCCTCATTACATTACATTACATTACATTACATTACAGGCATTTAGCAGATGCTCTTATCCACACAGTTTCACATTTCTTTACATGCAATCCATTTATACAGCTGGATGTTTTACTGAAGCAATTCGGGTTAAGTACCTTGCTCAAGGGCACAACGGCAGTGCCCCACCTGGGACCGAACCTGCAACCTTTGCGTTACAAGCCCAGTCCCTTAACCATTATGCTAACACTACCGCCCTGCCTGTATTTTAGCTGTTGTTCTCAGTTAAGTGAATGGAAATCTGTGGCAATGTTTTTAGCCGAAACAGCTGCTTGACAGAAAACGGCCTCGTCGTAAGAGCTGGATCCATGTCTGCGTCTTGTCGAACGGCCAACCCCAGGAAGAACTCATTAATCTTCACATACAGTACACCACTGGTGTCAAACTCATTCCGTCCAGGGCCGAGTGTATGCGGGTTTTTGTTCCAACCAATGCACTGCACCGGGTGATTTCACGAATTAGCTCACTTCAACCAAGGAGGGGACCTAATTGAAATCACCCGGTGTAGTGCATCGGTTGGAACGAAAACCCGCATACACCCGGCCCTCGATGGAATGAGTTTGACACCCCTGCAGTACACTGTATACAGCATGTCAGCTAGGGCAGAAGGGCCAGACAGTAGAGTTTATTAGACATGTGTTTTTCCTTTTCTGTTAGTTTGAAGGACTAGTTTGAAGCAGTCCATATATATATGTATGTATATACGTATATCATCTTTTCCCTATATTATGCATCATTCTGTGTCATTTTAATGAATGCAGTAAATGTAACTCAAGGTTACTCCATTCATTTAATGTGTCTGCACGTTCACCTCTGAATCACTCCTCCTGGTTTTAAAAATAATAATCTATTATCACTATAATAATAATAATCATGTATTTATTGGTATCGCACCTTTCCAGCAGTGCAGCGCAAAGTGCTTCACAAAATAAATGAAAAACAGGAGAGATTAAAATCTATGAATGGATAATGTGAGTGTAAGGAAACTGGTTAGTCATCATTTCTCCTTTTCAAAACAAGTGGGTTGAAATTTTACAAAAGCACAGAGACTGCCATTAACAATGCACAACACAATAGGCAAAAAAACCTCCCACTAGTTCAGCAGAGGCCGCGCAATCGTGTGAGTAAAAAAACCTCTGCACTCGGAGGGAAAACTCACCTCCTGTCAGACTGTACATGGAGGAGGATTGCTCTGTCAATATCCCGAACACACCCCTTTTCCCTCTGTCCCCTATAGGGCAGCGTTGAGTGCTTTGTCTATGCATTTGTGTGTTTTTGAGTCAAACCTCAACGAGATCAGTGATTGGGTAACAGTCTCGCCCCTCAGCTCAGACCTCTAGTACCACAAGAGAAGTTACTTTCTGACGGCTTTCATTCAGTTCATGTCTGCCTCCCGACCTCTCCATCCCCCCCACCCCACCCCTGCACACGGAGTGCGGCACTGAGACCTGAACTGGCCGTGCTGTTTTTACAGCTGTGCTCTGCCACATGCTTCGGAAGCAGCTTGTCGTGACCTTGGTGAACCCAAACTGTACCCGCGGTGTATTATTGCCTTTCGAGAGGACATGCTGCATGTGGATGTGGAAATGTGGTCTTAATGGTTTTGAGCTAAAGTTTCCCACAGGGAGAACGGACTGGGACACTATTGTATTTTTTGTATTTGAAAGAGATGTGCTGCTACTCTTGCTGCAAATAATGTAACATTGTGGTGTGGTCTGCATTGTAAGAGCATTGTTTTCCCCAAAATGTATAGAAATCAATGAAGATGATATACTGCATGCCTATTAAAGAACTGGTGTACTGAATTACTGTACTGGATGTGTGCGTGCGTTGATATCTGCCTCGGTGTTTCAGGCTGCCATTGTACATTTTACTATGCCCTATCAAAGTGTGATGGATGAGACCATACTGGACATCCCTGGAAGGCTTCTCACATGGTTTGTCGTTTCTCTCTGTGTGCAATTTTAACGGGACAAATTGTAATAATACAGTAAGTATGGATACTGAAACGTAAGAAAATACAATACATTATGACTATCTGAAAATCAAAACATGTGTAGTTGTTGTGTTGATTCAGAATGTATAATATGTGCTGGGTATGAACAGTAGTGCATGTAGTGGGTACTCTGAACGTAATTATCTGAACACTGTACTTCCACAGTTTGTTTGGGAAGTAGAAGCTAATGTCTGCATTACTAGCATTACTCAAAGGTGGTGTAAACTAAAGCTTTGTGACTGCAGTCAGTCTACATAAGGTGCAGCATCAGCCTTAGAGGCCAGCCTTGGAATCCAGATCCCGTTCTCTCCCCTGTCTCCACGGAGCACTGTGCAGATAATGAGGCAAGCCAGCCAGCCTCTTACACCATCCAACCGGCTGTACCCTATAGCCCACTGTGGGGATTTCACACTCTGCTGTAGCTATTATGGCAACGCCTGCAGTTCAGATACTGATAATACAAGAGCTGCAGTACGTGTTGCAACCGCTGCTATACAGAGTGTGGGATGGTACAACCTGTGAGAGAAAAACAAGTCCGGTAGAGTGGGAGTAACATTACTGATCTAGAATCAGGTTTCCTAGCCCGTGTCCTAACATTATTCATTATGAGCTAGAAGTTCAAACTGATCCTAGATCAGCAGATGTGGGGAAATGGATGGCTTCTTCTTTAAAAAATGTTTTTTATTGTTATTATTTTTCTCAACAATGAGTCATAGCCGGGCCCCTTGCCTGCCCAACAGAATAATCAGGTTATTAGAATGCAGGGAGATGTCAGCACTGAGTCTGGTCTAGTGCTTATCTTTTTCTCATTATGCAAACAAAACTCGCCACAGAAATTGCCTTTTCTCCCCCAATCCAATCCCACTGAGTCTGCAAATAAGCACCATGCAGTAGTGACCGAAGTCTATCACCTCTGATTACAAGCTTTGATATCACAGATGCACGGAGGATTGGACAATTAGACCTTGAGTGTGATCCCGTCCGACTGCACATCTGAGAAGGTTGACTAAAGTGACTAAACTTGATTGGAATGCCATTAGTTTATTCTCCAAATATAATAGTCTTGGGGTTTTTCTTCACCGCATAATTTAAGGCTTGCAACATTTCTGAAAAATTTCTCTTCAAGTTAGTGATGTAGTGAGATCATTAAGTAACAGAATGGTTCAATCCCATTATGCCTGCCCTAGTGTGGATTATTTTCAGTTTTTGGAAAGCTGCTCTGCCTCCACAGCTGCATCCCCGTCAGGGAAAGCCAACAGTGTTTCATATCTTTCACAAAGATGTTATGGAGAATGGTGGTTTTATTTCAGATTGACCCAATTACCTAGTTTAGTTTTGCTCCAGTGGTGCTTTTGTCTTTGAGTATCCCCTTATCTAGCTAATTGAGTGTTAGGTTGTGTTAGGTCGTGAGCTGTTGTTCTCTATCCGGGTTGGGTACAGTATGTCTTCATTGGGTGAGAGATTGTGTGCAACTTAGACCAATATATTGTTGGCGCAACACTTTTTGTTGTTGTTGTTTTTTTTACCCCCACTTTGATAGGTTGACTTTTGACCTAGTCTCCCGATTGTGCCAGCATGAGCAATTGTCATGGCAACAAACCCGGATTCTGCATTGTGTGTGGTTAACGTCGAGAACGAGCGCTGTCAATTTCCCCCTCTGCAGCACATCCGTCTGCCGTTGAACTCTCCTGCACTGCGTAGGGGGGATGACTCATACCTGAGCCCCCAACCCCCCCCCCCCCTCAAAGCGCTCTCCATGACGTACACGCGGCCCTGTGCTGCAGCAGTGTTCAGCATCTGTCCAACACTGTGACCACACCAGAGTTGGGGTCAATTCCATTTTAATTCAGTCAATTCAGGAAATTGAGATTCAATCCATTAATTGAAACAAAAAATCCTCATAGAACATTATAGAGCATTTTTCAACTCATCAATTGAATTTCAATTAATTTCCTGAATTAACCGAATCTAAATGGAATTGACCCCAACTCTGAACCACACAGACAATTGTCCCTGTCACTTATCAACAGGCCTCTCCAATGTCATTTGTTCAGCAGTTTAAACTGTTGCTTTTGATTACAGGTTGGCTTCAAGATTTAATCCAATGGGGGGCGGCGGATAGCGTAGCGGTCTAACGCACTGTATTTTGGCTGGTCCGATACGGTGTGCAGTGCCTGTCGGGGACGCGGTTCAAAACCCGTCTCTGCAAGAGCTGGCTCGGGCCCGCCATGAAGCACATAAGGGAGTCTCCAGAATGTGGGTGGGTAAATTCCATCTGGAAGGAAGCGGAGTTCCCTGCCCTCGGAGAATTAGCATACAGGGTGTAATTGGCTACCAAATTGGGAGAAAAACAGGAAAAAGTATGAAACAAATGTAATTTTTTTTTTTAACTAAGCGAGTCCTTAACTTATAGTAACATATGTACATTGTTTATTGTAATTAACAAAAAACTTGTTTCAATATATCCCTCATGGTGCTTTGTGGTTAAGTAGAATCTCGGGCAGAGTCTGTGTGTTAATATATGCAATACCATCCCTGGTTCAGTGAAGGTGAACTACAGATATGCGATTAGCGCAGCAATTAGGTACTGTTTTGGTCTGAGGCAGAACAGTGATTCTGAGGGTCCATTATTCCACATTGTTCTCAGGCCAGAGAAGACAAGTATAAGGAAAAGTCCAAAGGAAGCACAAGACTGATAACCCAAATACCCTTTTATTCAAATACATCTTCCTTTCCTTCCTTTCAATAAATTATCTTGGTTTTGAATCGTTTGATTTGTAAAATTGATATTCAGACAGCAACAAGCAATAACACAACAGTCAACACTCAAATATTGGGTAGCTTCGACAAATTTCACAAAATGAATGAAAAAGCCTTTTCATTCAGGGCCAAGCCTCAGCAAGACGAGAGAAATTTTAACAGATCATGTCAATAACAAGAACCTGAGGGCAGAATCAATCAGACAATTTAAATGACCTCCATTTGTTCGGGCAAGTTATTCAGACACAGTAGCCGGCCGTAGTTTAATTTCTCAGTCTACTGTACTCTGAATATTGAGCATGCTCAGTGAGCACTAACAGCTGCAGAGCGAGACTTTCAACTCTGATAAAGCACATTTTTACTCCGGTAGAGAACATTTTATCCCCTTCGGACTCATAAACCATATTTGGAGTTTGATTAACACTGAAAATTTGACTGTGCGCCAGTAATATTGGAACGTTAGCTCTTCAGAGCATCTCAATCTTCCCGAAATGGCCCCGCTCGCAATCTGTTGCAGATTTAATGAAGAGATGTGCGTCTTTCCATGAACGATGGTCACCGTCTGTTTTGTGGGGCACATCAGCGGAATTTGAAATGTTCTTAAACAACCTGTCCCGTCAGGGGCCCAAAAAAATAAAAGCACATAACTAAACAAATGCACAAATGTCCTGACTTCTAGAAAAAAAGTATGTGTTATTAGCTCTGTCATGTTCAGTTAGTGTGCAGAGCTGTTGAGCGTGAATGTGTGGGCCACCTGCATGGAGAGTGTAATAGAAGGGCAGACCAGTCGGCCTATGATTCGTTCAGACCCCTAAGGGAAGCTTGAATTCTTACCGCTTTTCTTCTCTGACCTGATCTGATCTGAAAAGGCATGAACTTAAACAAAGTATTTTTTTATTCCTTCAGCATGGAGGATTCTTAAGCGGCTGAATCAGACTTGGGGTAAATGTTCACACTGCTAATGTGCACATATTCACATTAAAATAACTAATTGTCAGTGGTGCTTGTATTACATGAGAAAAGTTCTGGAAGCATGTGTAACAACAGCCAACTCTTATGAAAAAAAAGAAAATTGCAAGAGTACAACTGAAGAACAATGGATACAGACTTTAAATGTAGGTCTTGGTTTCTATTCGGGTATACTGTATGGTATTACATTATTACATTTTCTTGCCCAATTTGTCTCTCGCTATGGGTCAATGTAAAAAAAATTCCAAAGAAAATGGTAGACGTATGTAATGTTTAGACAATTTTAAATATATAAGCTAAAGTTTTCTTCATGTCCTCACAATGTATAGTGTTTGTGTCTGCTCTTTAATGGACATTGATTTACCCCAATGTATACTTCTCCTCAAGAACAGTAGATTATGTAAATGACATTTGCTCATTCTCCAGATAATTAGACTTCTACCATCTCCCCCATTCCCCATTGCAATTAATCCCTTTTTCGTGTTTAGTTTTTTTTTTGCCATTTACTGCGGTTTCCACATTTGACATTAACACCTGGGGAAGAGACAGTGAGAATGTTTTGTTTGGAATCATGTAGCATATCAAGCATTCCCAGACTAATATTGGCTTTTTAAATAGATAAGGAAAGGAGAAATTAATTGAAGGATTAAGGCAAGGAATATTGAAGCTAAGAGGTGTTCACAGAGGGCAAGATCATCTCACATTCAGTATGGACAACAATGGAGTCAAGCACAGCATTCATTTAAAACATGTTTATATCATTACATGCACTCACAGCCTGCAGCTGCTGTTCCCTAGCAACATATCACGATCATGGGGAGATAACGTGTAACCTGGCTCCACTGTTAACCACCGTGGAGCGAGGCCCATGTGTTTTGCCATTAACATTTTAATTGACAATTAGAGACATTTCCTCTCACATCCTGCAGTGATTTTGAGCGTTTGTGTGTCTGTGGTTGTGACAATAGCTTGGTGTTGTTCACAGCTCATTGGAACACAAGCCCGGAATACTCAAAACACAGATGAATTACATGACGATCTTTCCAAGGGACCTTTCCTAATGAGCATTTTGGATTCTGAATTATCAGGTTTTTTCCAGGTTTATGTATTTGTTAATTCATGGGATAATCTCATACCTACACCAGGACCCAATGCCATTGATGACTGTAATGACTACAAAATATGTAGGTTTTGTACGAGTATCTGACATGATGGCAAAGTTGGTGCAGATGCTCCTTGCATGCAACATTTGATGGGAGACCAACGTGACCAGGTCTTCTCTGTTCCATGATTTATTTTAAGAGGTCCCAAAAGCTATAAGCAGAGAGGATGGAGGAAGAATAATAATGCTTATTCTGGGTGCCTTTTAGAACTGCCTGACAAAATATTATTTGAATGGTTCACTGTTTCAATAATTAGGTTCTTAAAATGAGATTAATAACAGTAGCAGAAATGTAATTCAGCCGTAGCAGAGGCAAATAAATTCAGCTGAATACAATCTGATATTTATCTTTATTTATTATGAAAGAATACGATTGCATTGCTGTATTCTCCCAAGATTGTGTCAGTGTTTTTTTCTCCCTGTACCCCTTAACCTCATATATATGAGCATATATATATATATATATATAGCATCTGCATTCGCCTGCTATATATTTTTTACTGTGTCTTTTAAGTTTCTTGGAATAAGTAAATTCTTTAGGCGGGGAATCGGAAAGAAGCTTCATTTGCCACATGATACCTCACAGTACAGCTATTCCCCAAGTTTAGTTAGATTAGGCCCTATCAAATATTGCTGATTTAAGCAGTATTCAAGCTTCAAATAATATAATATATTAATATATGAATAATGTAATTCCTAATATATGATATATATATATATATAGTAAATAGATTTTACTATGTATATATTTGCTATATATATACAGCATATACAATAAACAAACATGATAAAGTATATAATGAAGGTATACATTGTGATTCCTCAGAATACACATTTTAAAGATCAATGAAATGTGTCATTTTTATACTGTTCAAACTCTTGTGTTCTCTTCTCTACCCTCATGAAATTCCAATGATTCCTTTTTCTACGTGTAGCTCAGTTTTCAAAGCCCACTTCCATGCACATCATTGATCACTTCAAAAAAAGCAAACGTCATTTGAGCGGTTGTCAAATACAGGCTCATCGTAGCATTCCATCTTGTCAACAGGAAATGCACAGTTACTGTGTTTGAGACAACTGTGATTTTGTGCAATTTCAGTTATTGAAGTCTGAATGCCCTAAGGCTTTCCATATACGAATCAAAACTGTTTTCTCCACTTTATATTAACATAATATTTATATTAGTCAATGCCCAAATGTATTTCATAACACCTTTTCATTGTTCCAGTCATAGATATAATTTTTAAATAAAAGTGATTGACGGGCACATACCTTGTCTTGGATGAAGGTATGCAGATATGTTTTATGGATTAGTTTTATTTGACACATATATTGAGGACTAATTGTGATATTACAATTGCACCTCACAAATAAATTATGTAAATTAATTATAGAAATGGCAAAAATGTTATTCAGGACACATTTTCAGATATGAATATGCTGAAAATATAAATATGGATATGTTTGCGAGGCTGGCTTCACTTGTAAGTGTAATGTCTTCAATCAAGAATATGAACAATTCCAATAATATTCATTCTCGCATGTTGCCATGGTAAAAGGCCATGTAGGTTCTTGGGCTAATGCATGCAGTGGAGAAGAAATCATCTGTGATGACACACCATGGAATAATCATAGGAGAGATTACCTCTGTGGCTGGGCCTGCAGTAACAGCTGAAGATTCCAGTCCTACTTCCTGTGGCATGGGGTCAAACAGCAGATACGAATAGCTGGACACATAACCAGAATTCCAAGGGATGAGAAACACATACATACATGCATACATAACACACACACACTCCAGTACACTCCACACACACATATCACAAGGTCATTGGAGGGCAGATGGGATCACTCAGCCAGTGGCTTCAGATCAAGACTCGTACTTTGAAATGGCGCTTGCTCAAAAAGCATTATGAACTGTTGTGTCGGGCTAAATGAAAAGCCATTTCACATTATACAACACTGGAGAATGTTCAAAGATTCAAAAGAGCTTTATTCTTTATAAATTCCTTACTAGTACTCTGGATGTTGGCCAGTCAGTTACAGCAGTAGCAAGGTGGCCTACTTCCAGACCAATCTCAGTTTTTGGAGGATGCACTATGAACAGACGTTATTTGGTAAGAGCATTGGTCTGTGCTTGATTCATGTGACCCCCCTGGTCCTGTCTGTTTGCTGCAGAGAGAACAAGATGGAGGAGGGCATGGCTCTGGCGTGTTAGTGGTGCCAAAAGCCATGAGATGTCCCAGTGGACACATGCTGTATTTATCACACACACAGATGGGATAATTGGTGTCTCTGCTGAGCACTAACCTTAGACTCCACCAGTCTTTCAGAACCTTGTTAACGAGAGAGTTTAATTTTGACATAGATTTTTCTGTCTTGTTACCCAAGAACAAAAACTTGACAACTCTCTCTCTCTCTCTTTCTCTCTATCTCACACACACACACATGCTCTCACTCTTGCACGCATGTGCACTGTCTCCCTCTTTCCATTTGTTCCATGAAATTAGAAATTAGAAACTTGACAATGCTTTCAAAGCACATTTATTTTATTTTATATACATATAACGTTAGTATATTACTGTACCACATTGTTACCAGTGTTCTGTGTACCTTCTTTCTTGGGAAAATGAATTATTCTCTCTGTCTGTCTTCTCACACATGATGTCTATGTAGTGGTATTGCTCCAGAGACAGGCAGACACACTCACACACAGATTGATAGATAGATAGATAGATAGATAACTGCTCTCATTAGACTGATTTCACTCAACACAGACAGCAGGCAGCCTCTGTCTGGCCCTCTGAAGGCCTTACCAAGGCTGCAGGCCATTAGAACCGCAGTGCTGCTGGGAAACGCCAGCACTGGCACTCACTGCAGAAAAGCATTATGACAGACGAGTGCGTCAAAACATACTTTTTTTGTTTCTTGTCCTTGTTGGTTACCTTTTGATGCAGTTTTGTTTTCCTTTTCCCTCGAGGGAAAGTTTGATGTATATTTAATGTAGGGCCAGGCAGCAAAACAGGGCCTTTGAATATGTATACCCCACAAATACATTCATACAGCTCTAAGAATACTGCTGGGCTCAACATAATTTTGCCAGTACGCGCGCAGGGTTGGAAAGAGCTGGCTGTATGATTTTAATAGCTAGCTCCTCTCCCTCCCTGACTGTAGTTCAGTGATCTGAGGATAATCTATCATCACCTGGCATCAAATTAAATGAAAAGTCACCAGTCAGGTCCAGAAGACTGGCAGTCAAACAAGGTCAACTCGGATATGCATATAGATATTTCAACCAATGAACAAGGAACTATTGAATTGTTTGGACACTGGTATCAATATATGTTACATGGGGAAGGGTAAAGTAACAGTATTTGGGGGGGAAACAAAGCATTTGGAAGCTATTTTGAGATTTTGAGATTTCAAGGTTTCAAGTTTATTGTCCTTCAAGGAAGGACATACAGTGACCCTTTAAAGTCTACACCCGGTCTCAAAAATGTCACCTTTTGTTGTCTTACAGCCTGAAATTAAAACATATTAGACTTTATTTCCACATTTTTACCCTACAACTTCCAAGCGAAAAAAAATGTCTCAACATTTCTGAACATTAATTAAACTAGAAAGGTAACATTTTTGAGACAGGGGGTGTAGACTTTAAAGGGGCACTGTATGTCTCCATTGGATTCTTTGCTTCTTGTGAACTGTAGAGCAAGAGAGAGAAGTAGAAACATATGTTTATTTTAAATCATATGCTCCCATCCCCGTGAAGCCCAGGTTTTAATTCGATAAACCTTCTGCCACAGAAGTGAATATATACAGAGCACAAGTACAAGGCCAGAGATACCGAATTGCTCGTGGTGATGTCTCTTCAGACTGCACATTGTTTCGGGAGCTGAGCCTGCTGTCTGCTCCCATCAGCCCCCTCTCTCAGCCCCCTGGGCCCAGGCTTCTGAGGAGCATTAGCATAGCCCTTTGCGGGGGGGATTTTGGGTTTAACCCCCTACAAAAAAATTTTTTTATAACAGTTCCAAAGTGTTTAGTCAGGGGCATAAGTTTTCTGGAAGTATAGTTCAGAGCCAGTCATATATCATCTATATCAAATTATGCTGGTCCCTGGCCAACAATTTCTTCACACAAAAAAAAACCTCCCCTATTTTAAAGTATAAATGTTGACAGGTATGCACTGTAGCCTACCTTAAAGGCCTATAAATTCCTGCTATGCCACTATATATCAACTCACTGGAAAGCAAGTTTCTCAAACAACTTTTCAGAAAAACCCACAGATCAGAGACTGAAGAAGAGAAACGCAGAGTTAAGCCAAGCACCGATTGGTGATTAATATATACTGCGTCTCTGTTTTGCAGCTGCAGTCCATCTCTGGTGCATTGTCTCTGGAAGGTTGATCAATTCTGCACATTATCATGGCCACACATAACTTACAGTAAAGGTCTGGCAAGGGTACCTCTCTATTTTTGTGACTGATATACTTCTGATTGTCCTCCTCTGGTCAGCTGACTGTCCCATCTCTCCACACACCTGGTAGATGCTTCTTACGGCCCTTCTCTGCTTCTCTGGCTCTATCGGAGTCACGGTTGGTGCTGAATGAGTTCTGTATCGGAGGAGGCGGTTCACTGTTTCTGCCAACACCAGAGAAGTGGCTGGCCCTGTAGTTTGCAGGCAGCAGGTTTGTGGGGGGGGATAGTTGAATTAATAGAGGGTACAATTGGCCACCAAGTTTGGGGGAAATCAAGGGAAAATGTGTTTAAAAAAAATAACTATGCAACTAAATAAAAAGTACAGGTTTACTGTTTTGCTTATAGCACTACAAGTTGTGGGGCATGTGGTTATGCCGTGTGGATCGACAGCCCTGATAAAAACAGAGAACAGCTGAGACTCCAGTGGCACATCTGTCCCCTGCCACCCCTTCTGTTGCTCAGGTAATCCCCTGACACATGCAGGCGCCACTGCCCCTAGCTGTCACAAAATTTGTATTCACTCCGCTCAGGAAAACTCCGATTTTCAGTAGGCTACAATGGACAGTTAAAAGAAGAGTAACAGGTGCCATAAACAGCTCAGACTACTAACTTGAAACATTGTCTGGAAGGCATCTTGCACCGCTGACAGCCAAGTGATTGTATTTTAAAGGGTATTCACTTTCAGTTGAAGTGCAGCCTCACCTTGAATTATTCATTTATGGTTCCAATTGTTCACAATCCTGCCTACTTCCAAGAAGTGGCCATATGTCTGAGGGCTTAATCGTGATTTTCAACTGTTATAGTAGTATTGTACATGTCTTATAGACTTCTCATTCAAACAATGTGGCCTGAAATGGCACTAGTTCGAGTATTGTACATGTCTTATAGACTTCTCATTCAAACAATGTGGCCTGAAATGGCACTGGTTTTGTGCAGATGACAAACAGTCTCAAATTGATTATGGGTAGCTATAATTTATAAGAACATAATTAGGCTTCCAAGCTTGAAGGGCTGACGCTTATTGTTCTTGCTTGCACACTTTTTTTCGTTTTTTTCCGGCGTGGACTTCTATAGGCTATCGCCACTTAGCTTGATGTGAAACGCATGTAACGTCACACATGTAACGTCACGCATGTAACGTCACGCATGTAACGTCACGCATGTAACGTCACGCATGTAACGTCACGCATGCATGTAACGTCACGCATGCATGTAACGTCACGCATGTAATGTTTGCGCGCCACTCAAAATATAGATGTTTTGCATACCTCTCTTTGACGCGCAAGCCTCCTACATTATAAGTACAGTTTTAATTATTGCATGCTTATACTACACATATGGGACCACATAAATTGCTAAGTATTGTCTCTGTGTCACGCCCTATCTGGCTCGCCCTTTTGCTTACAAAATTCTTACAATTTTGCTTACAATGCTTGAATAAGCTTCAAGTTTAACATACATAGCACAAAACATGGCAGGTCACCAGACTCGGCGGCCATCATGCCTATGGCGAATGCGGGTTGTTTCCGTTTCAAGCCATTTCTCCTCATCTGATGATCGCATAACAGGTTCAAAACGTTACCTCCTAAGATACGTGACATCAAACGTGTTGTGTCACGTGGCTTGGCGGCCATGTTATGTGCGGCGAATATGGGCTAATGTGGGAGACATTAGTGTACTAAATTAGCTTTTCAGTGTGTGTTGCTCGTATATGCTCCAAACTTGGCCGAACACATTTTAAGTCTGATGTCCTTTTGATTACAGTCTTGGCAACGTTTTTACTGCTGTACGGGGCTTGGAAGCCTCCGAGGTTGCCTGCAGCCTCTAGTTGAATTAATAATTTACCCCATCAATAAGAGGCCCTTCTGTCAGAATGTCCACTGACAGAGTGTAAATGGACTTTGGCAGTTTAATTCATGTGCCACAGTAGAAACCAATCATTGGTGCTGCACAATTATAAGTCTAAAATGTTACATTATTCGTCTTAAAGACTCTTGACTGTAATAGGCATGGCAGGGAACAGAAAAGTTGTGCAGATTGCACTGTTGATTCAGAATATCAAAGCAGTAATTAAGACAAAATACAATTGAAGCTTATTTATATTTATATGACTAATTGCCTCTGCTAACTGCATGCTGTTGAGACTAAATTTTTGTCATTCACCACAACAAGCAGACATTTTTCTCTCAATCCAGCTTTGAGTTTAGAAAACCAGCAACTTTGCATTTGTCAGTAGTGCACTTCAAGGCTTCACTCAGATCAGACCCAGCCATCAGGGTCCACCATACGCCATGGCCGTCTCGGTCACCAGATCTCAAACCAATTGAACACTTATTGGAGATTCTGGAGCGGCTTGATGGAATTGATGGAATTTCTCAAGAATGGTGTTGCATCCCTCCAATAGAGTTCCAGACACCTTCCTTTATTTTGGCAGTTACCTGTATGTCATCAAAGGACATAATTGCTCTTACAAGAAGTAAACAAAAGTAGGAGGTCATAAAGCTATGCCCATCATCTAAATGAACAACACATCTTGCAGACAGCGAGCCGAATCCTTAGCGTCAAAGCCAGAGCCGCAGAATTCATAATTCGTCCACTACTTGAGATGAATTCAATTAAGGTGAAATCCCTCTGATCTTCAGTGGCCCGTGGGATACAGATGATCTACACCAGGGGTGCCCAAGTTTGGTCCTGGAGATCTACTGGGCATGCAGGCTTTTGTTTCAGCCCAGCACTAACACACCTGATTCCATTAATCACTTCGCTAACACACCTGATTCCCCTAATCAACTGCTCGTCAAGGCAATGAATGTTCGAATCAGGTGTGTTAGTGAAAGGCTGGAACAAAAGCCTGCACAGCCAGTAGATCCCTAGGACCGAACTTGAGCACCCCTGATCTATACTGTATGAGGAATGCAGCGATCGGTGCTCTCCCTGTGAGACTCTGCTTCAGTCCGTGGGAGGGAGATGGAGTCACATTGGGGGACCAGGATCGGGTGCAGTGCCAGATTAATAGAGGAAGGTGGGAAGGTGGCAGCGGACAGCACTGAGTGTGACATTTGTAAAAGGGATTCGCTGGACGGACATAATGACTGCACACTCCGTTAGAGCCGAGTGACGCAGCTCCATTGACAATGGCCAGCACTGTGAAAATGTCTTGTCCTGAGAGACCAGATGAGTCACCCCCTTCTGCGTCAGTCATTGAGCGAGAGCGAGAGAGAGAGGGAGAGAGAGAATCTCCCATCCGAGGCATTGCTACCATACTCTCCCTGATACAGGGGCCCTTTTGCCCACAGAGGCAAGAGCACATAGTGAGGAAGCCCTACAGCACAGCATTCAGAGCATTCACCTACGGCAGGGGTAGGCAACCCTGGTCCTGGAGTGCCAGAGCCGTTTCTGGTTTTTGTTCCATCTGAGCCCCTAACTACATAACTGGATAAATGATTAGGCTTAATGAATGCATGCAGGCACTCAGTGAGAGGTGAGGTACTTTTCACCATTCAGATTCTGAATATTCAGTTGCTCTGACTCCTAATAATGGATCAAACTGTAGTCAAGCTTGGATAGAACTAAAACCAGGCATGTCTCCGGCACTTCAGGACCAGGGTTGCCTATGCCTGACGTACAGGAACATCAAATTGCATCAAAGTAGCAGTAGACACTGTGTGGTTGATTGTGAAAAGATCTTCCCCCGTTTGACAGGGTTTGTACTGTTTATTGATTATGATGCCGTTTGATCGACCTCCCGACTGTTGGCACCCAGAGAAGACCTGTCAATCACACCTCATTTACAAACTTGAGCAAAGAGCTCTGTTCTGATAATTGACCCATTGTGACACAAACTTTATTATTTTAAATTGATTATAGAGCTCATATGGCATACTGTACAAAATGTGAATTCTACCCACTCAGTAAATGTTATGCTTGTTTGATTGTATAAATGACGTTTTAGTCTTTATTTGTCAATTTCCTCAATATTTATTGTCTTTTCTGGTTTAGCCTCCCGGGAGGGGGACATTTGGTTTGTACAGCAATGTCCTGCCCAGTGACATACAGTAAACCACAAGATAAATATATTTCAGAGGCAAAACAGAAAACATCATAGTATATTGAAATACCAGATGCTAAAATTTTTTTTGCCCAATCTGGCTATAAAAACACTGGTTCCCTTTCATCATTACTATAAAGCTATACTTATTTTTTTAAACAATGCAGAGGTATTTGTTCTTAATTGTTAGTTGCATTTCAGTTTATTTAAGCTGATGTAAAGACACAACCTTGATAAAAGTGTTGAGGTTTTGGTCAAACTGAGCTCAAGAGTTCTAGCAATGAAAATAAGTATATGTGCTGTCTTACACATATAGTCAGTTTTCAGTTGAAAATGCCATATATAACTTCAATCATACAGCTTCATGGTACAGGGCTCTTTAATTGTCATCGTCCAATTGTTTCTAATACTGTACTGACCTCTGCTGTCAAGAAAATGAATTGTCTTTTTTCTTCTTTTTACTAAGTTTCATTGTACCGGTAAGAGTGTATCTATCCTCCCGGATGAATTGGCAATGCATAAAGCATGCACGGTCACATAGTCGACACTGCGCGCGCTGTCTGTCAAAATTTAGCAATATTATTCATGCATGGTAAATTAAATGACAAATTATCGAATTACTTTGTTATTAAATCAATTATTATGTTTGCTTTAGTATTGTATTAGGTAGGCTACATTCATTATTATAGAAAGGTATTTCAATTAATGAATTATTTATTTAGTTATATGCGTTTATTTACCAGGGTTAACACCATTCATTTCCATAATTACCCAGTTATAGCATAAATCAACCATTTTTACCGTATATTAACATTTTAAAACATCAAAACGCACAAGATACAGTACATATATATTATATAAAGCTAGATATCGAGATTTCGATTCGATTTATTCCAACAAAATAACGGTGCCCACTATTATTCTGGAGCCGAGTGTTGCTTCCTCTTCTAGACTTGTAGAGGGCGTTGTACAACCATGTACTGAAAGTCCAAATTAATTATGTCATCCCCAGCGAAAGCGGTCAAAAGAGAGGCTACACACCGGACAAACACACACACACACACACATCAAAAACATTTCAAATGGAACTTGATTGGAACTTTCACGACTATATAGAGTGAATTTCGGCAAACATGACACAATATCAAACAGATTCGGGAGTGCACTGCGCGTCCAACTGCAAGCGCACGGGCACCACTATACGTGCACTCTCATACAATGACCGTCCTGGCGCAACCAAATATGTTAGGAAGAGGGGAAAGCATGCCTTGCATTTGATGGA
Organism: Aldrovandia affinis; assembly: GCA_029706075.1. NCBI lineage: Eukaryota > Metazoa > Chordata > Actinopteri > Notacanthiformes > Halosauridae > Aldrovandia > Aldrovandia affinis. Next base: position 418,578 of record JAINUG010000318.1, read on the forward strand.
CATGGCGTTGACCAGTGGTTGTTGTCCGCTTATTCAAACGCGAACGGCGAAACCTATACGCTGCAAGACAATATCCTACCGGCAGGTGGAATAAGAGTGGAGAATGTACCATCAATAATGGGGGGCCGTTTTATTGGGAGGGGGGAGGCGGGGGTTAAACCAATAGAAGTACGATCTGTGTATGACTGTGTGGTGTAAATCCCAATCGCATTTTAACTTTAATCAAGGGGTGTGTACACAGTCCGTGGGAGAGGCGGGAATAGCAAACCGGTCTACTTGGTTCGGTTGAGAAGGAGTCTGGTGGTGGGGGTGTATTTGGTGCAGAAAAGGCGAGAAGGGGATAGAGGCAGGATTTTCTTTCCCCAATAACTGTGCAGAATACAGTTGAACTGAGAGGGTTAACGGGGTTATTTGTTTTAAGTTACCCAAGTTTTTCACTGCACCAGGTAAGTTGCTAGAATTTATATTTGTTTTCTTCTGGGAAAAGCCTGGCCGGCTAACGGATTATTTGTGGCTGGCTGACCGGCCATGTAGCAAGGTACTGTTCAACGATGGAGGGGCACTAACGTCAGCAAGCTAGCTTCCTAGCCAGTTTGGTATCTGTTCACATTATATATTTTGTAGCTAAGTGGTGATTTGTTGAATTAAAGTGCGTTAAAGTCTTGGCTTATATTCAAACTATAACTGAATGGATTTGAAAATCTGAGTATGAGCGCTCATCCTCTGAAATTGCCTCGAGCCACCCACCTAGCTAGGTTGCTAGCCGAGCGCACACAGCTAGCGCCAATGTCATGACTCGACTGCGTACACAACGTAATAGCTAGCTAGCTTGCTAAGTATTCATCCAGCTAGGATATGTAACTCGTTTGCTAGATGAATAGCTGTCTACTTGACTATATTCTTTATCTGTTTAACTGACAATAAAACTTATTTCAAGCTTTTTTTGTCCGGGGACGTTTGGCAATGCGTGGCTGGGTGGACCGAAGCGCACATCACTAACGCACTCCAGTTCAGACGCAGTTAGCTTGCCGGCTAACACGCCAGGCTAGAGACGCACCTAACATCAGGCATATTGCGCCAGACTATACCATAGACTGTACTGCGAACTCCACACGCAGTGGTCTGACCCACTTTTGAATTGTGTTGCTCTGTATTGCCAGCTAGATACCGCTATGCATCGTAGAGGATACCGTTATGTCGGTAGCTAGCTAGCTAGACAGCTAGCCCCTGTTGTTAACGTTAACGTTCGAGCCGAGCAGCAAACCATCCTCTCTTGCCACCATCCGTTAGTTGACGTTATAACTGCACCGCTTCACGAACACACTAGCCGCTAACTAAATAATACATCGAGCCATTCTGTAACATATCTAGTTAAAGCCTGCTAGCTTGTTACACCAGGAGGGTGGTAGTGCGGTGCTTTCCGAAAGTTTTTTTTCTCTCTCTCCCCTGTGCCCTCTCATCCTACCCATTCCTAAATGGGCATCAACCTAGCTTGTCACATACGCATATGTATAATGTTACGTGGGGCGATTTTGAGATATAACGTAATAAACCTAGTGCAGTCTCCCTTAGCTAAGCGGGTTTTATTTGGCGACCACCACACTGGATCTCTACTGGACGCGCTTCAATATGGCTCCAGTGCAGTATCCTGCACGTGTCAGTGGCGTTATACCACAATAGCACTGTGGAGCAGTGTGTTCCCCATCATCATCGATTTGGGTGACTTATAACTCGTATGGACAGGCAGGCTTTATAAATAGGGCAACCAAGGGTCTGGGCACAGTTACCGATTCGTCCAGGCGTGAGGTAGGCACATATTTCTAATCTACTTACACGCGCTGTCGCTTTTATGACCAATAATCAATCGCACTGCTAGTTTATTACTGTCGTTTATTATTAATACAAACCGCTAAATTTATTTTTTATGATTTCATTTGTGTCACAGTAACGGACCCTAGCAACCCCTAACAAACACTTTCCTTTGCTAAGTGTGAACAGGTGCGTGGCGCCTCATGGACTAGTAGTATGTAAACCGTCTTACCGTGCTGTAATTCATGTACAGTAGCTAATATAACAAGTGAAGACTTTCAGGGTGTTAGTCGTCCATATTTTACAATGTTTGTTTTGGTTGAAGTGTCGTTTTCCTGTAAGATTATACAAATAACACACATTGCTGAAGTTGAAGTTGGGGTGTTACGTGTAGGGTTGGTCAGGTTTGTGGCGTTTAGGGTGACAGGGTTCAGTGCGGTTCCCGCCCCGCCAGTGTCACCACACCACACTTATCATTTACAGTCTTGTGGGTTTTGTGAAGTGGAAGGGGAAACCTGCTCAATTATTTAAAATTGTTTACAAGAGTTTCATTTCCTGTGCTGTGTACCACTTAACTGAAAATATCATAGCAGAGCCAGTACTTTTTTGCAGATGAGAAGTGGAATTCTACCTGTGTGCCTGGAAATGGGGGGGGGTTGCTTTCTCAGCTATTTGGCTTGGAAATGAGGAAGATACTGTCCACTGTGACGTTCAGCAATCTAATTTTGCTTAGTCAGAAAGACTAAGGGAAATGTGTGGATGCCTGTTACTGACAATTGTGCATACACACCTACCTTCCTGTTAACCTGATTTCATTTGTTCTGTAGTTCCAGTGTTGAAGAATTGGATTGTTTAATTTTAGTCCTGCCCAGTCACAAAAAAAGGCATCACACAATCACATGAAAGCGTAATGCAGACTGATTGAAGAAATGAGTGACACGAAAAACTAGACACATTCTGGACTAGCCTAAATAACAGTAGTAGATAGTAGTACAGACAGAAACTAAATTTGAAACCGCTGTAATAAATGTTCCTAGAGGGTTTTTTATTAATTGTCACTTGTAATCTGTGTGTGTGTGTGTGTGTGCGTGTGTGTGTGTGTGTGTGTGTGTGTGTGTGTGTGTGTTTGTGTGGTTGTCGTAAATCATAAGGCTTGAGTTGAGTGATTGGAGGTGTTGGTTTGCTACTTAAATGTGTGAGACTGACCTCTGTCTCACTCTCCTCAGGTGGCCTGTGTGTGTGTGTGTGTGTGTGTGTGTGTGTGTGTGTAGGTTTGATTAACCCCTGTCTCTCCTCAGGTGGCCTGTGTGTGTGTGTCTGTGTGTGTGTCTGTCTGTAGGTTTGATTAACCCCTGTCCTTCCTCAGGTGGTGTGTGTGTGTGTGTGTGTGTGTGTGTGTGTGTTTGTGTGTGTGTGTTTGTGTGTGTGTGTGTGATGTGTAACCCCTGTCTCGTGTCAGGTGGTGTGTCTGTGTCGTGTGTGTGTGTGTGTGTGTGTGTGTGTGTGTGTGTGTGTGTGATGGTTTGATTAACCCCTGTCTCTCTCTCCTCAGGTGGCCTGTTGTGTTCTGGTATTTGGAGATGGCACTGCGGAGCGGGCAGGAGGACCCGGAGCGGTACCTCTTCGTGGACCGGGCAGTCGTGTACAACCCGGCCACGCAAGCTGACTGGACGGCCAAGAAGCTGGTCTGGATCCCGTCGGAGCGGCACGGCTTCGAGGCGGCCAGCATCCGCGAGGAGAGGGGAGATGAGGTCGTGGTGGATCTGGCCGAGAACGGCAAGAAGGCCGTGGTCAACAAGGACGACATCCAGAAGATGAACCCGCCCAAATTCAGCAAGGTGGAGGACATGGCGGAGCTCACCTGCCTGAACGAGGCCTCCGTCCTGCACAACCTGAAGGACCGCTACTACTCCGGCCTCATCTACGTGAGTCCCCCCCTTCCCTACAGAGCCCCCCCCCCCAGCAGAAAGGCTTGATTGTGCGTGTAGGTCACCTTGGGGAGGTGGTTCCCCCCCGGAGCAGGGAGTCTTCTTCTTTTTTTTTAAATGACTCGTTTTTTCTCGTTAAATGACTCAATTTTATTGAGCTTTTGATTGCGAGAGATATGTACAGCAGGGTGCGGAACGTTCAAATGAAGCAGGGATTCTGGGTTTGTGATGAGCAGCAGGCTGCTGTGTGCCGATGAGTGCACCGTCTGATTGTGCATGGACAGAATCCGGCAGGACACGCTGACTCGTGTCAGATCCTGTTCTTGTCAGTGAGGCGTATATCGCAGACGTGTCGAATTATGAGATAAAAGGGTTATTTTTTCCGCTAGGTATTTGACAGGCTAGCGTTTCTGTGTTTGCCTACTTATTCCTCCCTTGTCTCTGTTCGTCCAGCTGTTGTCCAGCTCGGCAAGAAAGGGCTCAGATTTTTGGCTGGTTGTGTGTCTGTCCCCCACTCTCCTCTCCCAGCTTGTCTGCCGTAGGCGCTAGGCAGCGGATGATGATTTCTTAGTGCAGTGGACAAGTTCTTTGTGCTGCGTCAGACATGGCTGCGATCATCCTCGCTGCCTCTTTCAAACGCGCACCCCAGCGCAGTCTGATCCAGGCAGGTTGGCGTTCATGCAGTTCACGAAGAGATCTAACAAGATCGTGCCGTTGATATTAATCATTTAACAGCGGCCTAGATAATAAGTGTCCCTTGCGATCTTGACCCAGTTTGTGACACGCATTCCTGAAATAGTATTGGGGTTGGCGATCACCTGAGACTGGGAGAGCTCTGCAGTTTGCCTCATTTTAGGTCCCTAGTTTTAAGATCTCAGGATGGGTTGAGACCTTATAGGCTTGTCTTCACCGTATGTTTACATTTGAATGAATAGATGCAGAACTCCAAAAGACCACAAAAAAGTAACTTCACATTGTGAATTGGATCGGTGATGAAAGGTTGCTAAACGTGGCTAAAATGGTTGCTGCCTGACCAGGCATATTTTTTTCCCCACTCTTTGAGTTGTTCTGTTTTGTTTTACTACGTAAGCCCAAAAATATATTATTCAAAGAGGGGGGGAAAAAATCTATCCAAAATGAATAAATCTTTGTGCATTCTTCCACTGCTGAAGCTTGAACTGAAACGCACTGGAAGATGGCTGTTCACCTGTGCTGAGCAAATGGTCTATCACCAATTTGAAAGCACAGCAATTTTCTCCACTCTCCACTATACTGCCTTTTTATACCCATATGTCTAGACATTTTAGTCTAGTGATCGTATTTTTTATTGGCTACCAAGCAGTTTCTCTATAACCTGCTGAATCACTTGGCTACTGTGTAGTACATCATCCGCTTCCGGGCGGCGCTCAGCTATCGACCGTTAAACCAGGTTCCCCCATTGAAAGAAATCGAGACCATCGTTAGTGTCTGTTAATCAGGTAGAACACTCCCAGCTACATGAGGAGGAGGAGGAGGGGGGAGGGGAGTTGTGATGCATTCTGGGTACAGCTGCAGTGGGAGGAACGGCAGCCCAGCTCTCCCTGCAGCTCCTGGCCATGTGCTTCCCGGCTGGGGGGGTGGTGTGCGAGGAGAGCCCCCTGTCCGCTGCGCCTCAGTGCCGCTGCAAGGCCTGACTCCGCACTTCCCCTGAACATGGCTCCCCGCCACATCGCGGCTCCCCGCAGGAATCAGACAGGGGGAGGCTCCTGCTGAGTCACTGACTAACTGCAGCGCTATAACTGCGGCGCTATAACTGGGCCTTTGTCTCAGCAGATAAGCCACAGCTGTCTCTGAATATCTCGCATTTTTAGACCCCAGGCTTGAAACCGGTTCTTAATTAAAAAATAACTTGATGCCAAGCCCCCCTGTTCCCTCGTTCCCACCCCCGTTCTCTCATTCCCTTTGTTTTTTCACTCTCACTCGTTCGGTATCCACAGCACATGTTTGCATCTCATGCGTATCGGACCTGACATGACGGGAATGTGGAACGTCTGCAGTTGTTTGTCATGTTAAGGGAGGTTTGAACAGTCATCGGTTTGAGTCGTGAACCTCACGGCATTTGTTGGGAGATGATGACTCGAGTGACTCACTGCGCCAAGGGTAGGCCCTTACATGGTGCGCTAAAGGTGACGCCACAGACGGCTTTAGAACCGTTTCACAGAGCGAGGGCTGCTGTTATAGACGGGACTGTTTGGAATAGTGTGTGTGTGTGTGTGTGTGTGTGTGTGTGTGTGTGTGAGGGAGCGAGCGAGCGAGAGAATAGGGATCAAAGCTTTGTACCATTGAGTAATCACCTGTGATAACATATTATTCTGGGTATTTTCTTCGCATTGGTAAATTTGGGGGTGGGGGCATAATGTTTTTATTAGCCGCCACTTAAAACAGACGCAATCCACTGGGAGCCCTAAGTGGCTTGTGGTAGGCCCGCCAAATTTAGCATGACGTAAGAGGGCTTTGTGAAGCATCCTGTACGTGAGAATCTAGTCCGCATCGGCATTCCTGGGCCATTTCCAAAACTGGTCATTAGCTAATCGGACGCTGCAGTGATCGTGTTGGAATATATGCAAATGCGCTCGACAGTTGTCATCCCATTGATCTCATTTCTTATTTCTAAAGCAGAATGTCATTTGTAGACCGTCCTCCAGGTTATCAGAATGGTAATCCAGCCTCATGACTTTATAAACCCGTGGGATTGGGTACAGTTTCTCCAGCCCCTGGATCTATTGTCCTCAGTGACTTATTGTTCATTTTGATTCTAATCCTTTGCTGATATCCTTCCCGCTCACCTTAAATGTCACTTTCACCTTATAGCTGGTGTCAGTGTTTCCACCTCCTTGGATGAAAAACAGACAAACAAGTTGATGACCATCTCAACAGGATTGATGAATTAATTTATAGATCTGTTTGTTCATAAATATAAAATGGAGTTGCATTTTTTGTTGTGTCGATATTGACGTTTTTAACAGTAACGGCAAAAACAAAAATTGTCGTAGTAAGGCTGGCTCAGTATAAAATAGATTTAGCTTAGATAAGGTATCTGTTGCAAACAAGCCAAGTAGGAAAATGGTAGATGTCAATGAAAGTTCTTGGCTGTCTTTTCAAATTCTGAGTCTGCTTTTCTGGCTGCTGGCTCATCGGTCGAGTCATTGATGACAAGAAAGTTTGTGTTGTGCTGCTCGCATTAACCTGAACCTTACAATAATTGCTTATTGATGTCAGATGAGATGAAAGCACTCCAGCCAGCAAGCTTGCTATTCCTTTTTGTTTTTTGTCCGCCTTGCTGACTCTCAAACGTGGATCATTAAACTTGGCATCACAGCCCTGTAATGTAATGTTCAAAGTAGCATGACTGTCCCACGTACTACAGTATTTTGTCTCTACTAACAAAGCTATTGAGATTGATAGAATGGGCTGCCTTATAGAGGAGTGAATGAAAATGTGGAATAACCAGATATATTGAAGAAAACATATTTTTTTTTTACTGCATGTTAAATGAAAAGCTATTTTTGAATTTTGCAATCGTTACTTAACAAGTAACCATTTTACTGTCACAGCTTTTAACAAAATGTAATGATAAAAACCTAATAATGCTGGGCCATCTTAGGCCATACACAGAAGCATACTGTAATTGGCTTCCTGCAGCAGAAACTCATTGTGCTCAGTGTAGTTCCAGCACAGAAATGTACACACAAGCACAGTTGTTGTATTATGCTAAAATCCCCATCCGGTCACAGATCTGTTCTCCCGCTGTGATTGGTTTTCAGTGGTTGCCCAGAGTTACTCACGCATCTCGCCACTCGGTAGCGGTTTGCCATCCGCAAAGCGGGCCTGTGGTCTTCCACATGCTCAATATCTTAAGCGCCGTGTTGCTATGGTATTGCCATGGCACCAACAGGGGATGTTTTAACTACAAACTACAAGTGAACATGAACTTAGCGCAAGTATTAGGGAGACCAAACAACGCCTTGTGGGTTTTTTTTCCCCTTGCGTTTTCATTTTAAGTGATGGGAGCCTTTTGACAAAGTTGAGTCGTCGTCTTTTTTTTCCACGAAATGAAAGGAGGTGTGCTTTGATTTCGTGCGGTGTGGTTGAAAGGGCCTGGCGTCCTTTTTGAAAGGCTCCCGGGTCGAGGCTGGCAGCCTGGGCTTGTTGCTCTCGCCAGTCGGAGACGTCCAGTAGAGATCTGACGACGGTGCGGGGCTGCGGGTTAAAGTAAGCAAGCTGCTAGGGGTCAGCCGCGGATGTTTTCATTTCATTAGCGCATCACGCTCGCGTCCTTGAGCCAGGGCTGAAGGGTAGGGCTCTGTTTATCTAATCAAACCGTCCTGGAGGCCGGGTAAGTGTGGGGGAGAGAGAGAGAGAGAGAGAGACGTGGGAAGGAGAGAGGGAGAGAGCGAGAGAACGAGGAAAGAAAGGGGGAGAGAGTACAAGAGTAAGAGAGAGAGAAAGACATGGGAAGGAGGGGGAGAGAGCGAGAGAAAGAAGGAAAGAGAGAGAGGTGTAAGGGAGGGAGAGCGACGCATGGGAAGGAGAGAGAGAAAGAAGGAAAGAAAGGGTGAGATTGAGTGAGAGAGGGGGGAAAGAGAAAGAGAGGGAGAGAGAGAGTGGCAGTAGAGGCTGAAAGCAGCAGCAGCAGCAGCAGCAGCAGCAGTAGAGGGTGCCCTCTGACAGTGCAGGCTTAAATAGGGGGTTTAAGGTGAGTTATGGCTCCTTTCTGTTTCTCATTATGGGGTGCAGCAGAAAGCTGGCTACGGTTAAGAAACGCTCCGCTGTTTAAACCATGTCCGCCCCTGACCCCCCTGGTTCTCCTGACCCCTGTGGCACAAAGACTTGTTCTCAGCTCCCTCCCCGACTCGTATGTGAGAACCCCCCACCTCCCTCCCCCTCCCTCCCTCCCCTCTCACACTGTGTAGTTATATTGTAGAATCAGACTCAATATCCTCAGCCCCGGCATCAAGTGTCAAGCACGCAGGCCAGCTGCGATTCTTACTCACGGCCTAAATTAAGCGTTTATCGCCCTCCTCCAAGCTTGCGCACGGCCATTCACTTATGAACCATTTCACCCGGCCTTTATCTCCAGGGGGCAGGGAAACCAAACGGGACCAGAGACCGCATTGGCCCCCCCGACGGTAGACCGCTTGCTTTACACGGAAACACGTGGAAGCACAGACAGAGCGTCCGGGGGTAAAGATATTGTGGCGGAGGACCCCGGTCGTATCTTAATGGATTAACCCCGGGGGACCTGATAAGCCCCCACACTTGGCGGCGAATACGAACATTCTACAGGCCAAGAGCTTCCCGTCCACTGCCCCTCCACCTGTCTAGATGAGATGTTTGAAGGGAGGGGGAGGGGGAACTTTCCAAAGCTGCAGAATGTTAATAAGCTTGAAGTGTGGCTGTAAGGAGCACCACAGAAGAAGACGGAGGGAGGCCCAGAGGGGTCAAGAGCCTGGGTAACTCAATACGGCAGCCCTTCATTATTAACGGCAGAGAGGAAGAGCGCGACGCGTCGAGCTTGAAAGCGCTGTTCCCGCGCGCGCGTGTCCTCAGTGTGATCTGTGCAGGGCTCGGGCCCTGAGACGGGACGGGGTCTGCGGATGTTTGGCCTCTCCCTCAGCTGTCACATTCTCGGCGTTCCTCCCGCCGCGGTTCCTCTTCAGGGTCGGATGGCGCTGAGTGAACGGGCCCAGTGTTTCTGTTAGGACCAGGCCGACATGTCGGCGCGATGATATTATGGGCCGATGTGGACCCGCCACAGATTTTATCTAGCGATGGAATAATTAAAAATTGGGGGATAGGTGTTATTTGACATTTTTTTGTATGAGAATTCAGCGTTCATAATATGGCTCGTTCACATTTTTCGATTTGTGAGTTATTTCTAAAGATATTTTGTGCTAAATTAGTAAAGCTTATTCTTCAAATTCATGTCGTTTTCCTTCGAGACCCAGATTTGAACTAGCAGATCCGCGCTCGCCATCCGCGCTAATACACAGAGACACAAAACATTGGCAGATATATATCGATAATCGGTTCGGTCTGCGGCGCAATTACCGCCGTCTGGATCGGACCCAAAAACGTAATAACGGTCGGGCGCTAGTTTCTATACCATAAGAGAGCGAAATCCACAGCTCTGACCGCACTGTATTCCCACTGCGTCCTGATGCTTGGCTCTTCTAGCTGTGGAAGCTGTCGCTTTTTTCAACATTCCCAACGCCCACCCCTCCACAGCGCGAACACTCTTTGTGAAGAGAGATCTGTGATCGGTGTCGGCTTGCGTTGAGGGGAGGTTGTTTTAGTGCCCCGTTCGTGTTCTCCCGTTCCTCGTGACCAAACCAGAACTGGTGTCTGTACAGCAGCGCTCAGGCCCCCCAAACCCGCCCCCTCTCCCTCAGCAGGCCGCAGCTCGGTCTGTGGCCAGCGGGGATGTTTGTGAGAAGGCAGCGTTCGCTTGCGCTGCAGGCAGGCCCCCCCAACCCCCACGCCGTGCCGGGACACCAGTCACCAGTCAGCGCTTTATTTATAGCCCGCTCTCCCTCCTCAAATCAGGGGGGGGAATACAATTTTAATTAGCTACAAAATGAGAGAATCGAGCCTGAATTGCAGGGGTTGTGCTTTTTTTCCGATGCTCTCGCCATCTCGTTTTTTTTCTCCAGAGGGGTTTTTGTGGATGGCGGACGCTGGATGCCGGGAGCAGCTTGCCTGCTGGAAGATTACATTACATTACAGGCCTTTAGCACAAGCTCTTAGCCAGAGCGACTTACGCAGTTCACATTTCTTTACGTGCAATCCGTTTATACCGCTGGATATTAACTGACTCGATTTAATTCATTCGAGTGCCTTGCTCAAGGGTGCGACGGCAGCCGTGCCTCCAACCTTAGCGTTACAAGCGCAGTTCCCTAACCAGTGTACTACACTATCGCTCTGGGTTCATTAGTGCCGGTGGACTGGGATCACTGTAGAGCCCTACCCAGCCTACAGTTTATGACTAGATTCTGTGTGTGAAGCTGTGTGTGTGTGTGTGTGTGTGTGTGTGTGAAGCTGCTGTCTGTTCTTTTTTTAAGTAGTTTTTTTTGGTCTGCAGAACTTTTATTTTCCTTCTCTTTGGAATGTGCAGTAACAGCATAGCGTGAACCATTTCATCACCTACATTTTTAGACCCTTTTGTAAAACCACAGTAACAGCCGTAAATGCGGCACGCTGTGCTTGCGAGGACGCTGCGGCGGTAGCGAGCGTTTGCAGACTGCTGGGGCGGATGGCTCACACAGGCTGCAGTAATCCCCGATCCCCGGTCCCTGATCCCTGGCCTCCACACGGCCCAGAGTTCCTCACGCGTCTCCCCCTGCCTGTGGAGCTCACATCTGGAATTATTCCCCAGAGCGGTTAATGGTGTCCTAACGAGATTCCACAACAACAGACCTTTCTCACAGTCTGACTGGTGTTTGTGCCCCTGGCCTCTGGCATCCCGCTGCAGCGGAGTGCGTGTGTGTGTGTGTGTGTGTGTGTATGAGTGTGTGAGTGAGTGAGTGTGTGAGTGAGTGTGTGTTTGTGTGTGTTTGTGTATGTGTGTGTGTGTGTTTGTGTGTGTGAGTGAGTATGTGTTTGTGTATGTGTGTGTGTGTTTGTGTATGTGTGTGTGTGTTTGTGCGTGTGTGTATGTGAATGTGTGTGTGTGTGTGTGTGTATGAGTGTGTGTTTGTGTGTGAGTGTGTTTGTGTGTGTGAGTGTGTGTATGTGTGTGTGTGTGTGTGAGTGTGTGTATGTGAATGTGTGTGTGTGAGTGTGTGTATGTGTGTATGAGTGTGTTTGTGCATGTGTGTGTGCATGTGTGTGTGTTTGAGTGTGTGTTTGTGTGTATGTGTGTGTTTGTGCATGTGAGTGTGTGTATGTGTGTGTGTGTGTTTGTGCGTGTGTGTGTGAGTGTGTGTTTGTGCGTGTGTGTGTGTGCGTGTGTGTTTGTGCATGTGGTGCAGCCCAGCCCAGCCCAGCCTGTACCCCTCCCCATCCCAAGGGAAGCCCCATTTGCCATGAGCTCCCCACAGCAAGGCATGATTTCTGCTCATTGTAGAAAGTGGGATATGTTACATGTGTGTGCAGTTTGTGGTCTTTTTTTAGCCTCATCTCATGTACTCCCGCATCTGCATGTGTGGCATGGCCAGATTTAATATCAGTGCAAACATCCAGGAGCACATTTCCCCAGATAAAAGGAGAAGGCGCACAACGTCCACGGCCCACCATGGCTGCACTCAGTTTGGGGGAGGGGGGGGGGGGCAGTGCTGTGCCCCAGAGCACGGCCCCACCAGGAAGGCGACAGCCATTTACATTTGACATTTTAAGCATTTAGCAGACACTGTTATCCAGAGCAACTTAAAAGATGTGCATTAATACATGGTAAGAACAATCATAGTTCGCGCAAGAGATCAGTGCAGTAAAACAGCGATAAGACATCATTGCAGGCAGCTGCGTACCATACCTGTAACACTGGGAAGGAAAAGATTAGTAATTATTATGATTTTTTTTTTTATTCAATGAGAAGGCAGGGATACATATACAAGAAGTGTTGAGCAAGTAGGCAGTGGTGATGACAATTGACTTACAGAATTCAGTGGTAGTGGAGTCTGAAAAGGTGGGTTTTGAGTCTCTTGTGGAAGATTGCAAGAGCCACAGCGCCTGCCTTCTGCAGGGTCTACAGGGCCCCGTGCCCCCCCCATTGTTCCAGCTCAGCGACTGGGTTAGCCCCCTGCAGCCCCCCGCAGCCCCGGCTCAGCGCAGACAACATCATTACAGGAATGCGGCTGTGCAGCCCAGCCAAGCATGCGCTACAGGGAGGCACACGCAGGGGGCAGGCCCTCCCACCTCCTGCTCCGGCCAATGAGAGACGGCCGGGGGGATTAGGCCCGCCCGCCCCGCTGCCTCCTGCCTCGTTCACGTCCAGCTTGGCTTGGTTTGGGGCAGCCTGTAGGGCTGTTCTGTTACCTGTATCTTTCTCCCTGGCCCGTCCGTGCCCGTGCTGTGGCTCCAGCAGCAGGCCCGGCCCCTCTCTCACTACCCCCCCCTCAGGGCCCGCCCCAAAGACTGCAGGAGGGAGACGACGTGGCCCTGGCCCTGGCATCGCGCACTGCTGCATTACTGTCAGCGCCCTGCTGTGTCTGTATGTGTGTGTGGTGACTTTGAGTGTGTGCAGTGTGTGTGTGTGTGTGTGTGTGTGTGTGTGTGTGTGTGTGTGTGTGTGTGTGTGTGTGTGTGTGTGTGTGTGTATGTGTGTGTGTGTGTGTGTGTGTGTGTGTGTGTGTGTGTGAGTCTGAGTGTGTGTGTGTGTGTGTGTGTGTGTGTGTGTGTGTGTGTGTGTGTGTGAGTGTGTGTGCGTGTGCGTGCAAGTGTGTGTGTGTGTGCGTGTGTATGTGTGTGTGTGTATGTGCGCATGTTACCTGTAGCACACAGCACCACACAGCTCAGCAAGGAAAGGGGATATCATTGCTGTTTGTTCTAATGAATCAAGGCAGTCAGTTTCAGAGGCCTTCCCGTCACCCATCGCTCCCAGGAACGATGCGCTTCCCCTGCAGCTCTCTGATGCGGATCATGCGCATGGGACTGCAGGATGTGTGGCGCGGGTCTAGTTCACTCAGCCTGCGCTCTGCAGCTGTGCTCGGAAACGGGAGGTTTCATCATCACGCCTCTGAAGCATGTGGCAAACCCCTCTGTGTGTTTTAGGGGGGCGCGTGTGGCTCTGGAGCGGCGCAGGCACCGGAATGATGATGATGCGGCCCGGTCTTATCTGATTGGCTGGCTGATCGTCACGGCACTGCGGCAGAGTAGAATGAAATTCCGTTTTGCCGCCTGCTTTCTGGCGCCCGGACGCAGGATCCGGTGCGAACGCTCGCGTCTGCGGCAGCAGCGGTGAAAACAGTGGAACCCGGCTCCCGTCGTGTTCGCTCAGCGACTCGCACGGACCGGTGGAATTCACAGCGTGGTCACAAGGCAAGGCCACGCCCCTCTCCCCTGCCGAGACGCTGAGACGCGTCGGTGTGAGTCCCAGTCGAGCCCGGGTCCCAAATATCACAGCTCACGCAGCGATATCGCAGCCCGTCCGTCTAAAGAAACGGGCCCCGCATCCCCACATCCACCCCCCCCCCCTCACTCGCAGCGGAGCTGAGGAGGGCCTGCTGTTCCCGCAGGCTGCCTGTCCTGGGTGGGATGTGCCTCCTCAGGGGTGAGAGCTGTCTGGGTGCGGGGGGGCGCGACAGGTCCTGAAACTGTTGAAGGTCACACGCCTCATTACTGCTCTGTTATGACTCCCACTCTGTTCTCTCTCTCTTTTACTTTCTCCTGCCTCTTTATTTATTCCCTCCTCCTGTTGTTCCACTCCTCAAGGTCGGCTATTATTGTCTGTGTGTGTGTGTGTGTGTGTGTCTGTGTGTCTGCTGAGAGGGGGCTGTGGGCTACTTTCGTCCCAAATTGACCCCCTTTCTGGCCCGGAGCCAGAGAAAGGGGGGAAATGGTTGAGAGGAGAAATAATTACTCCAATGACTGGGAATGTGAGAATAGTCGGCCTCCTCTTGGTACTTGACTGTATTTCCTTTGTAACCGCGGGCTAGCATGCGGGCTAGCATTTCTTTTGTAACCGTGGAGCAGCAGACTACTCACAAACAAGCAGCACGCTCTTGAGGGGAGAGCTCATTTTGTAAATGAATGCTGACTCATCGCTGACACTTCAGACAGCCCTTCGTGTAACTGCTTTACGTTGCTCACGTTTAGTGGCTTAAACAAACATGTATTCTGTTGCATCCCAAATCCTGTTTGTACAGTAGTAATGCTAGATTAAGGTTTGCATTCTTGCAAAAGATGGGCTACGCGTGATAATGCGTACACATAGCCGTAGTACAAAGACGCAGAATGTTTGCTTACCACCTAGCTAAGATATCGTGCCAAAGCAGCTATATGCAGCAGTTTTTCTGCTGTATAGGCCTACGCTCTCTCTATTGTCCGTTAACGTACGGGCCCCGTAGAAGTGCCGCGTTAATTGCGGTGGTTGCTGAACTCAACAAAATGTTTTGGCGAAGATATAAACTGTAAATTGTGAGTAACATGTAAGGATACATTTTGCTATAAATCCAGACCAGAGTAGATTAGATTTATTAGCTAAAGACCTTCGAGTGAGGCCTCCCGGGTGGTCTAGCGGTTACAGGGTTCGACGCTGGCCACTGCGACCGGGGTTCGATTCCACCGGCCGCGCCAGAGTTGACTCTGGCCGGGAGTGCCACTAGGGGGCAGCAATTGGCTGTCCGCCCCAGCTAAGGGGGAGGGAAGCCAACATGAGTTTACTGAGTGTAGGAGTGGCTCTGAAGTACTGGAGTTACAGTCGACGACTTGGCGAGTGCCGTCTCAGAGGAGACAATACTTCGTCTAGGAGACGATAGCTTCGCCTTTGTCACTGCTGGTCACAAGGCTACGGCAGCAAACTCACAATACTAGGGGGCGATTGACATGAAAAAGGAGGGTGTAATTGGCTACTAAATTGGGAGAAAATGGGAGAAAATCTCAAACAAATTTAAAAAAAAATTTTTTTTTAAATTTAAAAGACCTTCGAGTGAGGTTGTTTAAGCACAGATATTGTACATTGGCAGTACAATATTTATGTTTCCAGCAGTACTGCAGGAGTTGATTTTCATCACTAACCCTTGCCTCTTTGTTCTTTCCCCCACCATCCTCTAGACCTACTCTGGGCTCTTCTGCGTGGTCATAAACCCCTACAAAAACCTGCCCATCTACTCGGAGAACATCATTGAGATGTACAGGGGTTAAAAGCGCCACGAGATGCCCCCACATCTACGCCATCTCGGAGTCGGCCTACAGATGCATGCTCCAAGGTGAGTGTCCACGGGGGGGGTCAAGGGTCAAAGGGTGTGTCTGTTCCATATCCCGGCGATTCAATTGGATTAGAATGGACCTCAAGGTCATTGCAGCACCGATCCGTTACTGAGCGGACAGGTCCCAGACCTCTCTGTAAGGGGCCTCCGCGTCCATTTCCTAAAGCCACTTTAACTGAGTGGGAATTAAGTCTCCGGTCACGATTGATTTGGGGTTTTGTTGATGTTGTTGATGTTGTTGTTGTTGATGATGCTGATGCTGCAGGTGAGCTCCAGCCTGTGGGATTGTATTTCACGCCTAAGCGAATGCTGCAGGAGTCTTAGTGGTGCTGGCAGGCTGAGCTGCAGCTGCAGCGGAGTGCAGTCCCTCTCTGTGCAGTCGAGTGCTGTTCACCGAGCACGTCCTCCCTCTCACCCTGGGGACTGGACAGCCACACACACACACACACACACACACACACACACACGCACTCACTCACTCACTCACGGTCACGCACGCACAACCACACACACACTACTCACTCACTCATGCTCACGCACGCACAAACACACACACACATGCTCACACAGTCACACACACTCATACAGACACTCACACAGACACTCATACACACACGCACTCACGCACGCACGCACGCACCTTGCTCTCAGTATGGTTTCCGGACCACTGGCCAATCAGCCCATAGACCCTGATGAGGCGCTGAATAGCCTGTTCTTGTCACTATGTGCTCTCATGTTCTTGTGTCCTTACGGCTCCATACGGCTGTAGTTGGTCTGAGCTGTTTGAGCCGCTTTCCTCAGCGTTGAGAAAACGGCATCAGATTCTTTTGACCCGAAGATGTCATTTGGCCCACCATTCCACACTTGTGAGGCGAAAGGAAATTTGACTCTGACCCCTCAGCTGACCCTTAACCCCCCGGCCCCCTGCCCCTTGAACATGGGGTCCTGAGTGTGAAGCAGTCACAGCAGGTGGCTTCATCTGGAGCAGCGCTTAAGATTGTCTCCTCGTTCACCCGAGGCTAGGCTGCAGAAAGACGAGTGGGCGAAGTCAGTGGCTGGGTATGAGGATAAGGACTTGAGAAAAGGCACAGAACCTAAGAGTCGCATCGTTTACCAGGCCAGCCCACTGTTGAGAAATGTGTGAAACCCAAAACCGCGCGCTCAGTCTGTGGCATCTGCACGTGGCACAGGAGCCTGTGAGAGCTGTGTAACAATTGCACTGTGACTCGAGGGATCTTTGTAAAGGTTTAACGCGTGAGGTACGGTAACAGCTCGCAGACCTCTTCATTGAAACCACAGGTCGAGGTTGGTCACACATAAAATACACGGTCGCCTGAATCCTCGTTCTTTGCTTCCTTCACCTTTATGTCATTGGGGTTACTGTGGCGTGTCGATTTCATTTCATCAGCGTATCAAAGACGAGCGTTTATTTTCACAGAAAGGGAAAAAGTTTTGAAATATCAGCGGTTAACGTTTCAGCCGCGCGCTTGCTGCAATTCCTTTTTCACGGGTTTCTTGAGGCCACAGCATTGACCACGACGCGAACGGAGGGAAATCGGGACGGACAAATACATTTGCGATGGGATTGTGCTCATTCCCGTGTTCGTCTCTCCAACCGGAGCGCTGAACGAATGTCGGCAGCGACGGGAGGAATGCGGCTCTGGGCTTCGGGAGCCGAGCGCCGCGGAGGGAGAGGGATCGGCACGAATGGAGAATCTGGAATGAAACGCCTCGCGTCTCGGCTCCCCGTCACCGAGGAATGCGTTTGCGTCGACTTCGATTTTTACAATTTACAGTTTTGTCTGAAGCCCCGTTTGTCATTTGGCAGATGCTGAAGAGCGCTTTTAAAACAGCTAGAATATATCATCGCTAGAGCTATCGATCAGTTAGCGTTGTTTTGGAGAGGGGCCCACGCTTTGACCCGCCCTGCAGTCACTGCAGAGCTCTTACAAAGAATACAACGTTTTCAGAAAGCGGGTTTGAGGCGAGGGCCGTCAGTCAGGGAGTGGGGGTTTGTGGGAAGGCGCGTGGGAGGGTGTTAGGGGGGCGCGTGAGGTTTGGAGGCTCCGTTAGCCCGCGCGGTGGCTCCAGTGTCTCCGACAGCACAGCGGGGTTCTGGACGCCGCTCAAAGGCTCCCCGCGAAAAACACGAGAGGTGGCGGGATTCGCTTACAGGAAGCTCAAAATGACTCTCCTCGCTTTTGAAACTCTCCTCTCCGTGGTGGCGGCGACCCCTGGCCCGTTTTCATAACCACAAACCTCTCTCTCTCGGGCTCGTCTTTCCCAGAGCCCAAAATTTCAGGCTTGAACCCGCATTCATGAAGGGACACAGAGTAGGAGTGCTGATCTAGGATCAGACTTCCCTGCCCACATGCTAACCTTATCCTTTATGAGCGAAAATGTTAAACTGATCCCTGATCATTGCCCATATTCCTTTTACACTCAGTGTAAAAGTGCTGATCTAGAATCAGGTTTTCCCCTGTCCACATCCTATCCATAACCTTTATGAACTTCAGGGCAAAACTGATCCTAGAAAACTATAAGAGACACCATTACAGTAATATGGGCCTTGGCCTCCTGTAAGCCTCCGCTTCCGTCTCTGTAAACTGTTTTCCTGCTCCCCGAGCAGTGGTGCGATGTGTTGAACCTTGGGGAGCCCTGCCTGTTTGTGTGTGTGTGTGACGCGCCCTGCAAATGACCCAGAGCGTGCGTACTCACGGCTCGTATTGGGCCTTGAGGATGCTGTGTGTGCTCTCTGTTGGGTGATGCTCTCTTGTTTGTGAGAAGTATAGTATAATATATGCCATTTAGCAGACGCTTTTATCCAAAGTGACTTACAGTAGTGAATGCATACATTTTTCAGTATATGTGGCCCCAGTGGGGATTGAACCCACAACCTAAGTGTTGTCAACACCATGCTCTACCTACTGAGCCACATAGAACCATGCTCTACCTACTGAGCCACACAGAACCATGCTCTACCTACTGATACACACAGAACCATGCTCTACCTACTGAGCCACACAGAACCATGCTCTACCTACTGATACACACAGAACCATGCTCTACCTACTGAGCCACACAGAACCACGCTCTACCTACTGAGCCACACAGAACCATGCTCTACCTACTGAGGCACACAGAACCACGCTCTACCTACTGAGCCACACAGAACCACGCTCTACCTACTGAGCCACACAGAACCACGCTCTACCTACTGAGCCACACAGAACCATGCTCTACTACTGAGCCACACAGAACCATGCTCTACCTACTGAGACACACAGAACCACGCTCTACCTACTGAGACACACAGAACCACGCTCTACCTACTGAGCCACACAGAACCACGCTCTACCTACTGAGCCACACAGAACCACGCCTACCTACTGAGCCACACAGAACCACGCTCTACCTACTGAGCCACACAGAACCACGCTCTACTACTGAGCCACACAGAACCATGCTCTACTACTGAGCCACACAGAACCACGCTCTACCTACTGAGCCACACAGAACCACGCTCTACCTACTGAGCCACACAGAACCACGCTCTACCTACTGAGCCACACAGAACCACGC